>JAWZYV010014785.1:0-169567 GCA_038373885.1 Cheiracanthium punctorium
TAAACAAAAACAACTCTTCATTTATAAAGTAAATGCTTGTGTAAAATTTATCTTTTGTACATAATTACTAACGGTAAGAAGGTTTATGATCTTTTACTTCATACATTTAAAATAATTTAAGTAAATTCAATGAATTTACAGATTATTGATGAACGATATTAAATAAATAAACTGGAAATTTTTTTTTAAGTTTGATTCAACGTAAATACAGTAGTGATACCTAGTATCGTTTTATTTGTTTAAAAATTATGTGGATTAAGTCAATTATTTCTCTTTATCGATTAAAAACGTTTCTATTTTTACTTACATATTTTTTAAATATAAAATTTAAATGTTCTTTCAGTTTTTAATAGTGTAATCTCGATGTCCGAAAGATAACACTCTCTCACTCCCAAACAAATAAATAAATAAAATTCTTTTTTGTATACTTAAAGAAATTGTGAACTACAATTTTTGATAAAATTTCAAACATTTCAAGTACTAAATAATATCACTTAATTTCTTTAAAAGTTACTTACATACTGAATTGTTGACCATACCAAATTGACCTTAATCATTTTGATGATTGAAAAGCTTAAAACTGGCAAGATTAAAAATGATGATATAGTAAATAACTAAACGAATATTTAACATAACAAAGTAGGCTTGTCAGCATTACTAACAGAAAATTGTGTAAATATCTAACATTGTTTAATCGCACAGATTGGGAGGAAAAAAATACTGGCAAAAATGGTTACTGTTACAATACTGTAAACACCTATTGAAATTACATTTCTAGACCTTTTTAGACATGTCTTTTGCATTCGTTTCATTACTATCAAGTAGATTTTGTTCCTTTTATGACTGCTGGATTGCTTAATTAACATTAATAACTCAGTAATAGTAGCAGATGCCAAAACATTGTTTGAAGGTTTCTAAATCCTTTATAATCACATTTTGAATTCTTTTAGGAAATTGATGAAATTACTTCTATTCTTGTCACTACCATCCTTGATCTTAATCATTTATATGGAACATTTCAATCCCTTTCTATATTTAAATATTAAGAATATCTTTTTATAAAATGAACAAAATTTTTTGTATTGTAGTTAAACTTTATTCAGTGGGAGATTTCATAACCACCCAATCTGAAATTTAGATGTTAATTATGCAAATAATTATTGTTTATGATCATTATTGTAGAATCAAAGTTAAAAAGCAATAGGCGTGCCATCAACCTTTTAGTTCTTATAAAAGAGTGATAAAATGAAAATTTGAAATTAAAAATTTCTGAAGAGTCACTGTCATTTGACTTGTGGCATAATCTAAAACTAATTAGTTAAAAATTTTAATTATGTATAAAAGACAAGGGATAATAAGCTGTAATGACGGAACATTTAATTATGTTTTGGTCTTAGTAATAATACTATCTGAATTTAAGGAATTGATGAGTAATAATTTTTGCAAGATTTTATATTTTTAAGCTTGTTATCTAGTTCTGCTATGCGATAAACCATTATTACAGTTAATTTATTTAAATCTAGGCATATAAAAATCTTGTTGGCAGACCCATACACTATTTTTTTTTTCACTCCACTTTAGTTTAATAATTTAACTTACTTTCACTTATAGATAGATAGCTTATATTCCAAATTTCTGTTCAGAATAGAGTGAAAAAAATTGGCCTAACAATGACTTGCATCACAAAAAATTCATTAGGGCACATTTGCCTCAAGGTACCATTGTCTAATATTTTTCACATAGTTGGAATCGGGTGCAGAAAATGTTTAGGGCCCAATATTTTCCTCAGAACCCAATATGTTTTGTCACGAAATTTTCCCAAAACTACAGCATATTTTCATTCTAGTTTAAACGACTATCTATCTATCTTCTTTTTATGACAACTGCATCTCTACAAAAATAGTTTTGTCCCCTTTTTTTTTCTTTTCTTTAAATACACTTGAGACAAAATTTCACCAGGACTTCAGAATTTCCCGCAAACCTCATTCCTGCTTTCGGACATATTCTGCACCATTGGTTGGAATTTAAGATTGCTTAGCTACCTCTGATGTTTCATATCTCGTATATATCTACACATAGGGACCTACCTATTGTGCAGTGGGATGACCTTTGGACTTTTTAATCCTGTAGCTTTTCCCACCGGAATTTAGAACCTCCTGAATAAGTGGAGCTAGACTATTGGTTCATCCTAGAAACTTCTCGCAATCTTCCATTTGTTTTTCTTTTTAACTTATTTACAGGCACAGGGTGACAGTAATTTAGCTGTATGAAATAAAAATTAAATTTTCCAAAAACTATGGAATTAAAAAATTTTAAAAGCAGCTATTATATTCTGATTTAGTTTATGACATGTACAATATGATTTCCATCTATGGATTTGATGCTGCACAAAAGAATAGCAAAAATCGACACAATAGCTGAAAGGATGGTAAGTTCTCTCTTATTATTTTCTCAAATCAAAATCTCTCTCATCTTAGAATTAAATTTTTGATTGTTACAACTCTTGGACTGTCGTCTCCAGTTTAGACTCTGTCACAAATTTCCTTTTAACCTCAACAGGGCTATTAATGTTCAAGTATATTTTGACATTTGCACTTGGAAAATGAACGATTTGAGTTGAGTGTCAGGTGTTGTAAACCAGAGATTAAAGCACTAGACTTGTAATAGGAAGTTTGTGTATTCAGTTCTGACGTACCACTAAAGAGGCCTTGTGTTGTACATGTATTTTAAATTAGTGGTTCCGAAAGTCCCCTTGGAAAATAACAGTTTCCAAGGGTTGCCAATATTCAGAAGTCCCTCCTGATGATAATCGAAATCGTGGCAGGATATTCCAGTAAGGATGTATGTAGTTCTAAATGATGCATGTAGCATGCTGTCCTTTCCTGCCAACAAACAAGTAGTTAGTGTGCACTCTTAAAAAAAATCTCATGTCCTGCATTCAACCATAAAGTTTTAACCAAAACTCTCCTCAGTTGAAAAGTTATGAAGTTTTTTCTTTTTTTAATGGCTAAATAACTGTCACCCTGCAGTTATTTTATTATAATAATCATGATTGGTATGATTGATTTCCTGGATATTACTATAGGCTTTAGTTCGCCCACCTCTATGGGGCTTTATCTTCTATTCTTACAATAAAAAATTTTAATTTTTGAGATTGGACTTAGCCTCCTCCCCCTCCACACTCACACTTGTACCCATGATAATTTTCTATTTCACTCTATGTGTCAAGGTTACCCACATTGCTAAATTATGTTTTCAACCATCATGAAAAAAATTAATATATTAAAAAGTGTTATATATATATATATATATATATTCAAATTTATGGCACAGTTGAATATGTTATTATGTTTACACGAGGCACTTTAACATTTATTTAAAATGAAAAAAAAAAATGTCGGGCTCTTGCTGAATGTTATGGTATTTGTATTGCTTAGTGTTGATTGGTGATCATCAGCAGTACTGACTATTACTATCTTTTTTAGGTTTTCTACCAGTGTAATTCAACTTTGATATTTTTATGAATGGTTTCTGAAATTGAATTTGTGAATATAAATGATTTTAGATTGTTTATTATAATGGAGGTGAGTTTCTTGTTAATTTTTTTTTGTTAAATCTTTGAATACTAATGTAAAAATGTATGTTTCTGAACATATTTATTTCTGGTCTATGAAATGCATTCTATATTGACAGTGTAAATGCTATAGTAGGCCAACTTTAATAAAAGAAAGAAGTGTTCTCTCTTCAGTTTTATCCCTAATTTTGAAAGTATTTTTTTGATAAGACTAGGGGCCAGTGCCCCCAGACTCGCTACGCTCGCTTTTCGTATGAGGCATTCAGCCCCTAACAAGCCTTATTCGTAAAAAAGACATAATTTCAACAGACAAAACCCGAAGATTGAATCAGATAGAATGTTTCTGAGCTACACATTGCTTGGTTCTTGCATGTTCATTGGTACATAAAAATTTAAACTTCACACTATAGTAGACCCGCCCTCCTTCCCCTCATAACACGGAAGATATTTTGTTATGGGAATCAGTGTTGTACGGGTCCTGAGCTATACTCCACCTGGAGTGCGAACTCCGCTTATAATCGCTGGAAAAATTATTTGCACTCCTCAGAAACACAATGATATTTAATGTTGCCATTCAAAAGTCATATTAATTAGGAGCTAAAGCATAATAAAATCAGAACATATGTTTCAGCTGTATTTTTAATAATGTAAAACCTATTGGACACCTTGCAAATTTGCCACCCATGGCGATTTTTCATTATTTGGCGACTTGCGTACATGTAAAGTTAATAAAAGCTATGGAACAGATAGGGTAGCTTGTCACCAATGGCGACTTTTCATTATTTGGCGATTTACACATGCTCACAACCTATAATTACTGTTCATTTACCGGAAAACCGTTATCCATATTTTCATTTACATAATTGTTTGCAGATTGGCGTACTTAGCACCACGAATTATACCATCTCGTCGCGCTAGCAAATATCCAAAGTGTACTATAACTGCTATAATGGCATAGTTAACGCCACCAAGTATTTCTACTGGTAGCAAATAATCCAGCTGGACCGAACCGGCTTTTTTCAAGATATTAGTTATTCTGTTTTGGAAAAACGAATAATCGCTAATTCTAAACTCCTGTTGTCTAAGCGAACTTACTGTTTGAAAATTGTCAACTTTGTGTAACACATTTTGAGTTACTTATTTCATATAGTTTTTATTTTGGCATAAAATGGGCGTAATTCTAACTCATGTTTGTAAATTTCATGCAATTCTACAGTCTGTTTCACCCTAACTTGGCAGTACAGATAAAGCTACAGTGACCAAATCACAGACTTCGTCATAGGAACAGGTTACACAGGGGTGTCTATAACCATTGTCATAGCCCCACATTTGGCGGGGAAAAAATTCTTTTTTTTTTTCCTGTTTTTTTTTTCATTGTTATTATGTATCTTAAATAATTTTAGCTCCTGTATATGGTTAATAAAACAAGGATTTCTATTATGTCTATAATAACTTAAGTTGTTTTATCATAGAATGATTTTAAATTAGTTTATAATAATATGAATAATTATTCACAATTACAAGGAAATATCGTTAAAGTTTGGTATTCTTAAGAAGTAAGAAAACACACACAGAATGGATTTTTAGGATTCATTTGGAAGAGCCGTTTTATATCAAAATTTGTTATTTTTCATGAATTTCACAATTTTCATGAAAAATATTCCTTAACTTATAACATTTAAAAAATTAACCGCATAATAGAAAGACATATAACCGCATAATATAAAATTTTAGACAAATTTACAAAAAAATTTTCAGATTGGAAATTTTCTGTTGACAAAAAGTGCAAATAGAATACACAGTTCAATAAGCATAATTTCTGTTAAAAAATAATTGATTTAATGATAATACGAATGCAAATTTTGGTTCCGAAATTAGTTTAATATTTATTATAAGAACCATTTTCATTAAAACTTGTTATGCTTAAATGCCTATAATAAACCAGTTTCATAAATGTTTTCTGCATATATTTAGCGGAGTTTATGTGAACAGCGTTCATCAAAACGGAAGCATAAAGCAAGAAAAAACATTTATATTGAGATGATTCGGCTGCTTTCTTCTTTTTGTCGTATGACTTAAAGAGTTCATAAACACATTGTTTAAAAAGAAAAAAAATCATAATAAAAAATTGTTTCTATATTCATGCTAGATTCAATACATTTTTAATGCAATTAAAATTTCAATGAAATCTTATTTCTACATTTTCCCCCTTTTTTTCTGTTTGATACACACAGGAGGGAGCCGACCCACTAGGGTTTAAGGCTGTAAACCCTCCTGGGAAGTGTCTCCTAATTTTGAACCAATTTCAGATGAGAGATCGGCACCCCCTGAGGATCGTCATACATAGAGGTCATTGGAGCCGCGACAGATTTTACGTGCACCAGCTCCCTTTAGCGTACACAGCCTTTTTTAAAAATAAGTCTTAGTGATATTGAGAAAAAAATATTTTAATAATAACAGTATTATTTTCATCATAAGCATTTATACATCTTCACTCAATAGTTCTGAATCGCTGTCAGTAGAATCACTGTTCAGAGATATAATTAAGTTCTGATTTTCCCATACTTCATCTACAAGTCCATCAATTTCCCACATCTCTTTCTCTTTCTCGGTTACATGATTGATGCAATTCATCCAATTTTGAACAGAGACCTTCTCTATTCCTTGGATTACAAGATCCTTCACATCATTAAGTTTAAAAGTTTTATTTTCTCTGGCAACATGCCCTTTCACTTGACTCCAAATCATTTCAATTGGATTTAGCTCACAGTGATAAGGGGGAAGTCTTAAAACTTTATGGGCAAATTTTTCGGCAATTTCTTCGACTCAGCTGTTATACAAATGTTTTACTTTGTTGACTTTTTGCAAAAGTTCAATTTTTATCATGTCTGAATCCCACAAAATGTTCTTTTCTGATAACCACTCTTGGATAGCACTTTTCTTCCAAGAAGTTGTAGGAATTTTCTCTTTCTTCACAGAATGATACGGGGCATTGTCCATCACAATAGTGCTGTTGTGTTTCAACTTCGGCATGATACCCAATAAAAATATCTGCAGCATGCATCTCTAACAAATCCGTCGCTGCTTCCAATAGGAGTTATGATCAGTCTTCTTCCTTTTCCTTTAGGTGCAGTTAAACCTACTGTTAAATTTGAAGAAGAGGCTTCATAACTGTTTTTAATTTTTGTATCTTGCCACACTCGACTTTGGGAATGTCCTTCGTTTACCTACGTTTCATCCAAAAATATATTGATGCATTTTCTTTCTTTAATTCCCTAATTTTTCTTAAATAATTTCTGCGCCATAAAATGATGTCTTGTCTTTCAAGAAGAACAGCCTCTCTTTTCCTTTTTTCAAAAAAAAATCCCATGTCCTTTAATAATCTATACAGTGTAGTCCGGCTAATGTTTTTTGAAAATATATCCGAATCATCGTTCACTTCTTTCAGAACTTTGTCCAACGTAGGAATCTCATTTCTTCGAAAAAAACTATGAATTTTTCGTTGAATACATGACAGCGTAAAGTCATCATATTTCATCAGCCTTCTACGCTTGCCTATGGCACCAGGTCGCTTTTTTCCAGGAGTACTTGAAGCACTTGATGTCTTTTTTTCTTTTTTTAAACGAAAAACTGTTCTTTTCGACACACCAGTTAATTGAGAAACCTTTTCAACAATTTCATTGACAGATTCTCGAGGGTTTTCTTTTCGAAGTCGAGAATAAACATTTAATATATTTCTCCGGGCTCCACTTTCGATTGGCTTTCCACGTTTTGATGGAGTGTACAACGTGGTCGGTGACATTCCTTTCTCAGCCATGATCAGAATATCCCAAAAAAGAAAAAAATGAAGAAAATATCAAGAGGAAAACTTATAAAATAGGCACGAGAGATCAAATTATAGGTACGAACGATAGTAAAGACGCAAAGAGAATGGCACTGAATTGGCGCGGAAGATAAGCAAGATAGCCAGGAAAGCGACCTTGAAAACCAGTTTCCCGCCAAACTGGAATTCCATCCTGTCGCTGTTCCAACAATATTAGTACGCTTTGATTTAAAAACAAATGCTTTTAGCATATGATGAACTTGAAATATATGATTAGGAATCACAATACATAGAATGTTTGACATTTTTTTTTACAAATTTTTACGCATTTTCTTCATTTTAAGTTCCAAAACAACATAGAACTATTTTTCAGGCGGATTCGTACATTTTCTACCTTTCCCAATGCTGACAAGTTAAGGTGAAACGGAGTGTAGATACTTGGAAACGCTTTGTTGCAAAGGAATGAATGATTTTATGCCAAATCTGGCAACCATTATGTTTATTTTTTCAGTTTTTTATTAATATCTTCTAAAATAATTCGATTTTCGAAATTTAAGTCAGCTTAGCAGGTTCCTCGGAATTTTTCGAATCTGTGGGCACCTTAGTCGAAACTCAAATCCCCACGGTTTAGGGGGAGATAGGCCAACAAGCTTTGACAGCGCCAGCGGCCTTTACTTTTTTTTAGAATAGAGAGATAAAATTTTAAAAATCATTACTTGAAAGTTTTTCCATTTATAAGTTTGCACATACCTTAAAATCCTGAAAGTAACCCCTCCCTCAAATGTAAGTCCTCTCCCCTTTTCTCACCAAAATTGTCATCATTCCATTATTCCAAATATAAGCCCCCCCCTTCTTTTCCCCCCATTCCATCTAAGCCACTCTGTGGTATTGCACGCATGTGGGTAGATACAGATTTCACCGTTATCATTCAAATATGTTTTCTGTCTTCAAGATCAACTCCACTACATTTTGTTTGTGTCACATGATTGGTCTCCAGCTTAAAGTCAGTGTGCACATTGTTATTCTGTGTCAAAATATGTCTTCTCGGAGAAGCTATACAATAGGAAAAAAATTAAAATATTGCGATGGCATGAATAACACGAATCTTCACTTCTTAAAACAATCAATTTCAAATTGATCATAAATGCTTCCGTGATTGGATTAAGAGGAGAATGAGTGTTTGAAATGAATGAATTTGGGAAAAACAAAAATAAAAGAAAAAATTAATTGCTGTAGAAATCCTTTATTCAAAGAAATTAATGAAAAACTTTGAATTAAAAAAAAGCAGATCTGCATATTTACTATATTTTTGAACCGTATAATTGAAATTACAGTGGTCGACTTTTATTCTGGTCACATCGGCATGGATTGAGACTGACTGGAATCCAAATAAATGGTGCCAAAGTGAACGGGGTCAAACTAAAAGTGAGAAAATTAAAAAAAAAATTAGTTTATTAAATTAAAAGATATGAATAGTTTAACCTATGTGCATAGTTGTGTAAAAGTAAAGAAGTGAGCAAGTGAAAAAATATATACATACATTTATAAAAAATCCAATTACAGTGAAATATGTTTAACACGAAAACGCTTAACATGAAAAATCGGTTAACACGAAATGAGACAACGGTCCGGAATGCAAAATATGCATTTTAATGCATTTTTGTTCTTTTAACACAAAACAAAAATCGTTTAACACGAAAAAAAGTTTATTTTTAATCTTCAGTGACATGTTTGTGACAAATCACTAGAACGTTTTTGTGGAAAATAAATTTTATTTAAATTCTGGGAAATGGTTTTTCTACCTTTTGTCATCCTAGAAGTATTAATACCATCATCCATCAGGTCTTTCCCCTTCCCCCCTCCCCCTAATGAATAAAATTCTTATTTGTATCAAAGAAACGGCGATTGGTGGGAATGCACTTTCTTTAGCATTGCAAGAATCAGCCGAGAATGACAGTGAGCCGACATTTAACGAAATATTTGGGAAAGTCTCAGAATTACTGGACTGCCCAACAATATCAATAAATGAATATGTTTCATTCGATAATGATGTAACTACAGCACCGATTATGACAGAAAAAGAGATTTTGGATATTGTTCAAAATCCTAAAGATTCTGTTGATTCCGACGACGAATCTGACATCGGATTCAACAATGCAGTTCCCGTCCCCTCTACTTCAGAAGTGCATAAAGTGATAAAGAGTCTACGCAATTATTTAGATGTGCATTCTAATGGAGAAATGAATAAAACAGTGGACGATCTTGAAAATTTGTGGACAATATGGCTCTGAAAAATACATTTTAAAAAAAGATAACTGATTTTTTCTCCCCAAATTAGTATTTTTTTGTAATTGCTTTTCATCTCTATGGATGCAACCTACTTGTTGCTTAACAGGAAATTGATATAAAATATAAGAACATCAAAAATATGGTAAGTTTTGTTCTTTTTAAACGAATCTTTTAACATGAAAAAATATTTTGGTCGCTTTGGTTTCGTGTTAAACGTTTTTCACTGTACATACTTCTTTGGGGGGGGGGGGGGGGAATCTGAAATTAAAGGCTGTTTTAGGGACATAGTGTCGAAGCGAAATTTGAATTTTACTTAATGTTGAAAACAGGTGATAACTTATGTTGTTGTCCTCAAATGCTCTACTTAAAGTGTCTATAGTGTTCAGCAAATCCATTCTTTTGACATGTACCCGATTCGGTCTGCACGTCCATGCCATCATCATCAGATGTTGCATTGGTTCCGGATGTCGGATTGATCATTATTACTTTCCGAACATGTACCATGTAAGGAAAGTATTGTAATCATGAAAAAAATCGACTTCGAGATTTTGGTGTTTTTACACGTTTTGAGGGCTTCTGAATCCATTTATGCTATTTTTACGAGATGTATGTATGTATGTGTGTGAGTGTGTTTGTATGTGTGTGTGAGTGAACACGATAGCTCCTGAACGGAGCATTCGATTGAGCTCAAATTGGATATATATGTCATAAACCACCGTCGCAAGACCGGTATTGATTTTGGTGTGTATAGGACTTATAGTTCTTCTACAGAGATTTCTTTTACATTATGACCTATGGGGGGTTTTTGTTCCATATTTAAATGAAGAAAAAACTTAATAAAAAACCCCCTGGTAATAATTAACTTTTATGATTAATCTTTTTGAGGGAAAAACATCTTAATATATAATGAAATGCCAATGTGCTTTCTCTCTAAAATCATTAGCTTAATATTGTAATAAAAACCTAAAGATCTCCATGAAGTGCAGCCTGAAGAAATATTTTAATGGATTTTTCAATTAAAAAAATAATCTTTTGTAATTAATTAAATATTTTAATGGATTTTTCAATTAAAAAAATAATCTTTTGTTATAATTTAAATAATTAAATAATTTTTTCTTTCTTTTCTCTTCCGCAGCTATTATTATCTAAATGCAGACTTTAGTCTGTATAAGGATTTAGCTCATGATGTTTGAAGGGAAACATATCCATTTTTCTCCTGTGAATAAGAAACCCTTATGTTCTTATAGTGCTAAGCTTTGCAAACAGAGACGTATCAATGGCTATGCTTTTTGCATTCGTCATATATTGGAGGACAAGTCTGCTCCTTTCAAACAGTGTGCACATGTTGCTCGATATAATAAGCAAAAGTGTACAAATCCCATTCCTTGCAATGAAAATAGGGAGTAAGTATATTTTAAATCTAGATATTGATTAATATTTAGTACTTTTATGTTTTGTTGTTAACTGGTCTCCTAATACATCATGAACATTTAGATTTAAATAGTAGGTTATTTTTCTGCCTGCATCTGAATAATTCTGATTAACATGTTCTTCTTTAAAAATATTTTTCTACTCTTAATTTGAGAAAAGATTACTGCTCCTAGGACTTCAAAAATTTCAGAATTGCCTTAGGGGATGAATTGATTTAATCACTTATATTAAAATGATGATTTTAATTCCTGTTTATATCACACAATTTTTTTAAATGAGGGGATAAATCTCTTATTAACACTTTGACGTAAGGCGACATCACAGTGGTGTTGTGCGTAAAGTATCATTAAACAACCAGCGACACCACAGTGGTGTACTAGTATTTTCAGTTTATTTGATCACTAGACTAGTTTCTGACGTTTTGCTAACAGATTTCCAAGGCTAAAAAACAGAAGGCACGGAGATCTACAAGGAGGGCAAACGCGATGCTGTGAAAATGGGCCAAGCTGAATTCACCAGTGAGTGATATAAAAGTCTTATGCTGCCATCAGGCGGTAATAAGTGTAACTAATTCCACTAAATGCTGGTGATCTGTGGAGTTCCGTTAGTAATTTGTTAAAACAACAATAAGTTAAATACGTTAGCAAGTTTCTTGATTATTGCATCTCCAAAAAATGAAAGTGAAGTGCTTACAAGAAAAATTTGGCCAGCGGTACGGTTGACATATCTGATTCAAATGAATCAGGCGAAGACAATTTACTGTGGTCAGGCTTAGATTTACCAGGGACCAGTAATGAATTTGAATTATCTCTGGGTCCAAACGTATTTCCCAAAGATACACAGAGCGTCGAGGATATCGTAGAATTATTTATTGGGAACGATTTGTTTGAATATATTTGCAGGGAAATGAGCAAATGTTACAGTCAAAATTGCAATAGAAGGAAACTAGATGAAGTGTGAAATTTGTCAGTGTTTCAGCAGCTGAACTTAGAAAATGGTTTGGGATTGCTATCCTTATGGATATTTAAAAAAAAGGAAGGATAGATGATTATTGGTCTATGAATCCATTGATAGAAACTCCAGCATTTCGGAAAACAATGTCCCGTTACAGATTTAGACAAATGTTATCATATTTACATTTTTCCAACAAGAATAACAAAACCGGATAATGCCAACTGACTTTTTAAAGTGCAACCCGTAATTGATTATTTTTCCTAAAAGTCTGAAGAAAAATTTAGCCTTAGTCAAAACATCTCAATTGATGATGGAATGGTACCATAGCATGGAGGATTAAATTTTAAAGTTTACAATCCGTTGAAAATTATTAAATATGGCGTACTGATTCGAATGCTATGCGATTCCAATATGCGATACATTTTCTCATTCAAAATATATTCCGGCATTGGACCTTTAGCAAAAACTGTGATGGTACTACTGACAAGTTCTTATGGAAAGTGGCATCACTTTTTCATAGACAATTACTACAACAGTGTAGAACTTGCAGAGAATTTATTTAAGAAGAAAATTTGAGTTTGTGGAACGATACGGCTACATAGAGGATTTCCAGAAAAATTAAAACTTGTAAAACTCAATATATTTGAAGCTTGCCATCAACAAAAAGGTGAAGTACTTGCACAATTATGGAGAGCTTCAAAAACCAAAATGATTCGAATGATCTCTATGATACAGAATGGCACTTTGATTGATGCCCAAAGAAAATGCAGAAAGACGAATGTGACAATAAAAAAACCTGAAAGTATATTTGACTATAATAAATACATGAAGGGAGTGGATTGGGCAGACCTATATCTGAGTTACTACCCAATATACAGAAAAACTATAAAATGGTCAAAAAAGGTTTGCATGTACCTGGTAATTGTGCACTATTTAATGCATTCAGGACATTTCAACATTTCAATACAGAATATAACAGTCTCTGATTTCACGATTTTTTATTAAAAGTGTCTGAATCATGGATAAAAGGTCATGTACCTGCTCCTGAGTAAAACTCGGACTTGGAGGTCGTTACTTCATTGTGTGCATCCCATCATTCTTTCAGACTTTCTGGTCAGCTAAAGCAAAACCAGCTAATATTAATTTCTGAAATTAACAAACGAAAACGAAGACCAAAAACAAAATAAGAACAACAAATTTAATGCGCAAATCTTGTGAAGTTGCATTACATCTTGGAGATGTTTTGCTTCCTGTCATCTAAAAGAGAAATTCTAAGTACCAAAGAAAATATAAATAAAGAAATATATAAATCAAACTTTACATTTATTTACATATGTATATCTTTCAAATTTCTTGAAAATAGGGGCATAGGATTGAAACCTTGTGAGAACTAATGCTGAGATTAGTGAAACATGACAATTTACATGTTACCAGCAAAGTATGAAATGCTGGCATTCTATAAAATGCCTAGGCATTGTTTACAATACCAGACATTTTTGGCAAAGTATGATATATGATAATTATTACATACATTCCCTAGGCATTGTATATAATCAGGGATGTGCCAGCTGCTCCAATTGCTCCAAATTGCTCCAAATCATTGATGATACTCCAATCTGTTACAAAAAGATCATTTTTGGACATTTTTGCTTCAAATTCACCAAAAGTGTAATTTGAAATTTTTCCATGTGCTAAAAATGCTTTTAATCTCCCAAATTTGTATAAAAAATTTCATTGCACATTCTAAGCAGTCTAATTTCAATCTTTTATCCATCAATCTTAAAAGAGGAAATTTTTCCTTTGACGTTCCTTTGTAATCTTGAATACTTGAAGAATAAAAATTGGCCCATATTTTAAATTTAATAATTTTATTTAAGTTGATGAAATTTTTAATTTTTTTAAGCTACTGGCAGTAGTTATAAGGTTTAGTAAATATTAGGTTTTTTTTTTATTATTTAAAATAGGTATTTAGTATAACACTCTATAAAATAACTGAACTTTTTAATAATTATTTTTTGAAACTTCTGACACACCCTTGTAGAAATAAAATTTGAAGTTATATAAAGGAATGCCAAATTGGATGAATAATCTTTTGTTTGTGAGACTTTAGATTCACCACTTCTAACTAAAACTGGTCATATCATGGAATTTTTAATTTAAATTGGGGGAAGGAAAAAAAAGATAGTGTAGATGTGAATATTGTGTGTTTTTATGTAAGAATTGTCAGTGCATGTGTAGTTTTTGTTGCTAAGTGTTTTAAGAACCTCCCTAATTTTCATTTTTCAGATTAGCATTCTTAAATGACTTCTCTCTTCCCTTGAAAAGTAAATTTTGTGTTTCAAAATTGGTATTCTTGTGCTCCATAAGTGACTTTTTTGTGTTCCAAATTGCTCCAGAAATCTGTTTTTCTTGCTCCAAACTGGTGTTTTTTCTTGCTCCAAAATTTAATTTCTACTGGTACATGTCTGTATAATACCTAGCCATTCTATAGGATGCCGAATTTCATATTTTGCCAGTAACATGTATAACCCTATAACCTCAAAAACTACTGACGACATTCGAAGTAATCTTAATTATTGGTGCTAGTGCCAAGCGAAGAAATTTTTACGGGACATGCTGACAGCAAAGTATTAATAAGTCATTTGTAACTTAGAATTTTTGAGAATACATAAATTTTTAAATTTCATTGTTGCTACCAAAAAGAGGTTCATTTTATATTCTATTTCCCTACATTATTTTTTATGATAATAACATTTATTTTTTACAAAATACTTAAATCTCAAATTTTATTTTATTTTTCCATTATTATTATCATTATCTTTGTACATATTTTCAGTGCAAATTACTGAATATATTACTGATAGTTTGCCACTAACTAGCTGGCTTAATGAATATAAATTTTCATGCTGCCTCAATGCTCACAAAATGCCCAATACACTGGAAAAGGACATTTCAAATTGAAAAATAAATTAAAATACTAAATTAAAAACAAAAATGCAAATTCTTTCATAGAAATACTATGCTAAAGGCCTACCAGATGGTGCAAAAGTGTCATCTATCAACCGAATTGCCATTGGGTTCGTTTTCGCGGAAGGAACAGCATTGCTGATGGAACTCCTTCTGAATCTAAGCCCATGATAGAAGGTCAGAAACTAGTCTATTGCACAAAAACCTTTGCGACCACCCAAACCCAGAGCCAGGCGAAGGAATCTTTACGAGACATGCAGACGGCGAAGTGTTAATTAAAATTTTATTTCCATACTTCAATTTAATACTTAAAAGATATCAAAACTAATTTTTAAATTAGTTTTATTAATATTTCATGTGAAGAAAAATCTGTATCCTCAACACATTCATCAACTTTGAGTATGATTTTCATTATAAAAGTGTAATATCTAGCTTTGTAGGTCTCATTTTTAGCTTTTCAGTATTTTAACATCTTACTCATAAAACATAAAATTATGCACGTATTTCTTATGTGTTACATGTTATTTATGAACATATTAACAATGCATAAGTGCTAGAATTCATCACCAGAAGATGAATATTATTGAAAGGCAGGATTTGAAAAGAAATTTCTTTGTACTGGTAAGTCCATGGAGCAACCAAAATATTATATATTTTAGTGAAAATATATTTAAATATACTAAGGAATATTTCACAACATTACTTATAGCTAAAATGGGTTGCTGGATGTGTTTTCTTTCCTCCATTTCCCCCTCCTTTTTTTTTACAATTTTTATTTTCTAAAGTTCTAATCTTTGAGTTTATTATGTGGCAATTTTACTATATATTTATATTGATTTTATGTAGATAAAGTGGCTGTTTTTATTATGTGCCGGGTACTGCATATGGTTCTAAAGCAGTTAACAGAATAAGGTGATAAAGGATTCTTTATAGATATGCTTGACAGACGTCCCGGTTTGACCAGGACAGTCCTGGTTTTCAGAAAAAATCCCGGTGTCGCAGCCAGTTAACTTCATGGTCCGGTAAAAATTAAATTTGATTATAGATGACCAAAAAAAGTCTAAAAATAATTAACTGTGAAGGATTATTACTTTCTTTTGTTTCACTGTACTGTATAAAAAGTGAAAACTATCGAAGAATGATGTTGTCATACCCCCCCCCCCCCCCCCATGAAGAATTTTTTGCCATGCAAAATGTATATTTTTCACTCCCTTATACATATCACTCACGTATACATATATATGAGTTGCAGTAGTCGTAGCCCCCCCCATGAAAAATTTCTTGCTACGCCATTGCCCGTGATGCTGGGGCATTCTGGTGTCCCGGTTGAATATTTCAGAAATCTGGCAAGCCTATTTATAGAGAATGTTCGCACAACTATGTATTTTACTGCTCATGACTAGACAGAAGGATTGATTTAGGGTAACAGATTGACTCAGATCATGATTGTGATAATGATTATTGTAATTTTCTAAATTACTAGTACTATGAGAAAGATTACTTAATTTTGAATTATTGTGACTCATTCCATTTTTTACTTTTAAAGGTTTTGCAACAGCCATATGCAAGTTGCTGGATTTTTACCAAAAAAGGAGCGAAAGTTTAAAAAAGAGAAAGAAATTACTGTATCCGGTGAAGGAAAGTTGAAATTTGCTGACAGGTTAAAAGCACTATTAATTAAAGAAAATAGTGTGTCATGCAATGAAGACACTTTTAATTCAGATGACCCTTATGCATTTCCTGACCCTGCATCCGAGGCAGGAAATGGTATGGTGGTATATGGTTCAGCAACCCCTATTTTAAAAAGTGCTTGGAACTGTTCACAGAAAAATTCACCTGATGTTTCCTCATCAGATTCCCCTTCAAGATGTGATCCTGCTAGTAAAAGTACATCTTCTACTGACAGTAAACTAAAGAGTAATGCACCAAAATTATCAAAGACTATGAACAGACTCCATGCAAAAATTGCACAGAATAAGCTATTAGATAAACAAAAGAAAACACAGGATGCTAGTCACAGCTCTTTAACTTTAATCAATGCACAATTACAAGCTATAAGTAGCATGAAAAATGATCCATTGTCGCCAATGGAGATTACTAGTGTTAATTCTGAATCAAGTGAATCTAAGTTAATGCCAGAAATAAAATCAGATTTACTAATTAAAATAGAACCAGTTGAAGATCAAGCTAGGTCAGAAGAATCAATTGTTTCTAACTGTGCATCTCCAAATCCGCCATCAATATTACATGCAGACTCTCATCTTTCTTCTGGTGTCAATTCTTGTTCATCTTCAGAAAAATTCTTTTGTAGCAGAGAAAAGTCACCAACCCCAAGTGATTTAAGTTCAAAAGATCGATCTAATTTTGATAATGCTAAGTTAAAAAAAACTGAT
This sequence comes from Cheiracanthium punctorium, assembly GCA_038373885.1. Classification (NCBI taxonomy): domain Eukaryota; kingdom Metazoa; phylum Arthropoda; class Arachnida; order Araneae; family Cheiracanthiidae; genus Cheiracanthium; species Cheiracanthium punctorium. The sequence continues at coordinate 17,432 of JAWZYV010014785.1, forward strand.
CTGCTTGAGTATAGCAAAGTTCCACTTGTGCTAAGGAAAGTGCATAGGATATTTAAAAATAGGAAGAAAAAGAAATATATTTTTCCTCCTGGTAAGTACTTGCATTTAGTATTTTTCTGTTTGTATGTTTTAAAGTTGTATCTTAATTTTTGCATGCATATAAAATGCTCAAGTTATTTGAGCATTGGATTGATTAAAAAATTATTGGTCATACAGTGTGATCAAATATCATATAATCTGCATATGAGCCTGTAAAATCTGTTACGGAATTTTTTTTTTAGTTTAGTAATTTTCTTAATACAAAATTTTATGTAAAATTGAAATGCTTTTCTAATGATGAATCTAAATTAATGCTTAAAATAAAGCTGTAAAGTTGATATTGCTATCTGGCTACAAAATTCAATTAGATGTTTTCAATAGACTGATCTTAAAATTAAGTAATTAATATCTGAGGGTCTATAAAGTAAATATAATGACTGGAGCATTATAAATTTATCAGAAATATGAAGACTGTTGGCTGGTTTTCACAAAGTATAATCTGCTGTTGTTACCGTAGAATAAAAAAAATAATTATTGGCTTTAACGTTTATAGAAGTCCAGGGTATAATGGTTAGTTCATTGTGCTGTCATGCCATAGGTCTGGGGTTGAAATCCTGGGCTGTGCAAGGTTGACTCAACTTATCCTTTCATCTTTTGAGTGGAGTGATAAAATCAGGACCAAGCTTGTTTGTGAAACTGAGGGCTCTGCATCAGGCTGACTGTTTTGTCGAGGCATATGCTTCTGCACTCAAGAACCCATGAATGTGAAGATGTGGGTGGGCAACACAGGCCTTGGCCTCAAGTGGACTGTTGTGCCATAGTTTTTTTAAAAAACATTTATAGTAAAATTCTGGCTGTCTTTTTGCAATAATCAATAGCAAAAGCAAGATCAAATTTACTAAAAATGCATACAGCATTGAAATCAGGATGAATGAAAGACAAGTTTTAACTATTATTTCTAGTAATATGAAAGATGCCACAATTAATATAACAAAAGTCATAAAAAACAAATTTATTAATTATTTTAGCAAAAGGTGGCTAAAGTTTATCTGATAATACTTTTAGGCTAGTCTGTCTGTTCTACTGAGGGATGCAAATGTATATATCAGGGCTTGAATTTCAGGGCGGGATGGCAGGATTCGCGCCCGAAATTTAAAAATCCTGCCGAAAACGATTGCCGATGCTGCAGCCTCCCGCCCTGAAAAATTCCCAAAATTTCCAGAAAATTTACTTTTTGCAATGACATTTCCCGTTTCTGATAATTTCCCCGATTTTCGGATGAACTTGTTGCTTCTAAAACTCGGAATGTAGCTTAAGAAATCTAAATACAAAAGGCTTATAATTGGGGCCTTTTGTATCAGTCGTTTTCAGAACCCTTGACTCATTGAGAGCTGCACTGGAACATGATGCTAGTCTAAAAACAGGGGATGCCACAAAAGCAAAAGGAATTCTCAAGTTAGTTTCTGAATTTTCTTTTGTACCTCTCATTCACATCATGATGGATATACTCCAACCATTTACAATACTATCCAAATTTTTACTAAGTGAAAATTTGGTGCTTTCTAGTGTCACCAATATGATTAAATCTAGAAAGCTTAGAAGAGCTGCAAGTGACACGTGGTCCAAACGAGGACAAAAAAAATTTCTGAACTACAGGGAAATATATTTTGTAAAAATAAACTCACTGATTCCTGCAATAATCAAAAATTAGGAATAGATAACTTGAAGTCCACTTATATCGGAAACTTAATAGAAGAAATGGATCGAAGATTTCCTCCTGAAACTCTCGATATGTGTTTGAAATTTCAGTGCATTGAACCTGCTGCAATCAATGCAAATGGAACAAAAACAGATTTTGGCAATACTTTAATTCAAGATATAGTCAAACAATTTTGTCCAGAAGTGGAAATAGACACTGCAATGGCAGGTGGCAAAAAATGAAAACTTGTCAGATTTTGGAAAGTTTTCAGAAAAATTCTTAAGGGAATATAGCGAAACATTTCCAGTAATTGCAATGATTATAAAAATTGCTCTTGTGCTGCCCGTTACAAGTGTTCCTTGTGAAAGGGGCTTTAGTACCCAAAACAGAATTAAATCAAAGTTCCGAAACTCACTGAACAATAAAAACCTAGACATTTTACTGAGAATTGCAGAATTGGGACCAGAAAAACTAAATGAAACTCAATTGTTAAGTTGCCACAAAATTTGGCTAAATATGAAAAAGAGGCGTATGTAAACGATCTTTTGCTTTCTTTCGATGAAAATAAATATTCTCATAGAATGTTTGACTTGTATTCCTTCAGTATTATTTTATCATGTTTGTGCTCTTAATGATTTAGAGTGGTTTTTGATTTCCCCCCCCCCCTCCCTCCCAAAAATTTCAACTCCCCTCCATTCATAAATGTTAGTAGGGAGACTCCCCTCCTATGAAAAAATGAATTTCATGCCCTGTATATGATAGGAGTGTCGTTTGGTTTATATTAAAAAATGAAATTTTACCAACAGATATTGTTTGGGTGCTAAAATCATAGGCAAATGAGTAAGAAATGTAATTTTAATATAAAAGCAATATGTACTGATAAAACAAATCATGCACCTGCAGTAGAGCTGTAAAATTTCTGGACATTTTAAAGTGGTTGAAAGGAATTAGTTTTTCCCCTTTTTTTCTGAACAGATTGACTTTTTACAAATAAAAATTTCCTTTGTAGTTATATCTTCTTAGAAAATATAGTAAAGTAATAAAAATCTTTTAAAAAATTACGCAGTCTATTCCCCCCCCCCCCCCACTTAACATAAATACATATTGTATAAAGCTTTTGCTATAAAAATTTAGCCATCATACTGTCTCATACCAGAAAAAGAACTAGGAGAGAGAAAGAAACGCTCATGCTCAAAATGCTTGGTTGAATGAAGATTTTACTTGACTAATGACGTTTTAGACTTAACAGTAGCTTTTCTTGTTCAAAATCAAAACATCATTAGTCTAGTAAAATCTTCATTCAACCAAGCATTTTCAGCATGAGCATTTCTTTCTCTCTCCTAGTTCCTTTTCTGGTATGAGGCAGTTTAGCATGGTTAAAATTGAGCTTTTTTATATTGGATGTGTTTACCGTTTAAAAATAAGTGCAAATATGTTAGAAACTAAGTTTAACAAAAATTTTATAGAACTGATTTTGTGGATTATAAATTACCCATAACTTTTCATTAAAGCTTCAAAAAATAAGATGTTATAAAAAAAAAAAATGAATATAAGAAATTCAGGGATAAAATCTATTATCATTAAAAACTAATTTTTGTATTAATTTTTGAAAAAAATTATCAGAACTTTTTTACAGCGTGCAGACAGGAAAAAAAAAATTAATTTGCTATTTTTCATTATTAATTTTAACATTAATTTTTGTTATTACCTATAATTTTATTTTATCAATATAATTATATATAATCAAAATAAAAGAATAATTGTTTTTAAGTAAAAATTGCCACAAGTTTCTATCAATATTACTTACTATCAACTACATTCTGAAAGCAAATTTTAATTCTATTATACATTCTATCATCTATCTACACAATCATTCATTAAACTATATAAATGTAGCCAATATAAAGAAGAAAGGCATGGCTTTTTCATTATTTAAAAAGTACTGTAAAAGTTCAAAATTAGGGATGCAATAGATATTGATTTTGCTGGATACTGGATATTAGATATCCAAAGCTCCTTTGGATTGCCGGATATGGATATATGATACCAGATATCCGATTGGATATTTGGCACTAAAGATGAATTTAGTTATATTGTGTTTTTTCATTTTTAAAAAAAATATAATATGACATCAGAACAATAAATTGCAAACATGTTTCACACATCATTAAAGCATTTTTTAATAATTGACTTATAATTTACAAAAACTAAATATCTTTACATATATGTGCATAAAAAATGTTACTTAAAATGTAAACGTCAAATCAACCAAAATTTTTCGAAAATGACACCATCCATCACAGATTTTGATGAAATTTGGTACACATGTACAACTTTTGATACTGATTACAAATATATCAATTATATTAAGATTAATTCAGGGATTCAAAAGTTATGAGCTTTCAAATGTCAGATGAGATGCCCTATCGGGCACCATCTTGAATGACACTTATACACACATAAATAGCCGTAACTTTCTTAAAATTTATCTGACAAACTTCAGATTTGTGTTGTTTTGATCAGAAAAAAAACACATTTTCGCCTAAGCTAGGTCAATATTATACAACTTTATTACAATAACTGTAAAATCCGTTTATTTCTCATTTTTTGGTTGACAGAGTGAATAACTTCAACAGCCTACTTTTTACACAGGTAGTTAAAAGTATGCTATAATATCTCATTAAAAAATTTTGATGGGCATTTCACAGATAAAGTTTTTAAAAATAAAATTCTGAAAAAGTATGTGCATCCTTATTACAGTGCATTGCAGTATTTTCTTAAAGATCATTTATCCATATATTACATCTTTAAAAAGTATATACAATTTACTGATAGTATAAAAGTGTTTTTTGATGTTTCTATAAATTTTATTCCAACAAGCTTTGAAGGAGAAAGAAACTCACTAAATAGAAAAAGCCACACTTTATATTTCCTCTTAAAGAAAAAATACTTTTCGCAGCAAAAGAATACACTTTTAAAAATAAACTACATTTTCTAATCTAATGTATGATAAATTAGTGTTAACTAATAAGTTAAATTATAAATTAGTGTACTAAATATATACTAGGAAATAAGTTTTTCTTTTTCCTAGCAGGTGAATTTCGCATAAGATCAACTAGCATTTTTAATGAGAAATCAATTCAACTTTCATGCATATTTAATAAAAATATTTTTCACTTAAAAAATTGAATTGATAACCTTTATTCTTTTTTTATTTAATTTTTAATGAAACATTTAAACATGTATATTGAAAGTGAAGTCTGCAAATTGTAGTACTTTTAAAGATTGATAAATAAAAAGTAATTCTTTCTTTTGTAGTTTTATACAGGTTTGAAACAGAATTTTTCAGGTTATGCATTAAATTTCTTTAATCCTCTGACCTTCAGGCAAGCTTTCAATTAGAGCCTCCAGAAGTCTAGACCCTGCCCAAGTTCGAAGAACGTTGCCTTCCCCTTTCAGAAATTATCTGATGGGAATTCACCGCAGGTGGTGGTGAAAATCCACACTTCCTCGAAAGCTGGTACTTATGATGACCGCGTTGAAGAATAACTGGGGAAATTCTTGTGTGAGGAAAAGAGAGAAAATACATTTGGGGGTAGAAGGAGGTATTTGCACCTCCCGTAGCGGCTATTGTCCAGCAATCATAAAAAGTTCCGCCTGCTGCAAGGCAGGGGAAGGAAGTGTTACTTTCTTTCTTTCAGCCGTCTGGCTGTTTGTATGCAAAGCTGTTTGGCTGGCATTTGTCTGCCAGAGGGTTTAATCAAAAATAATATATATTTTTTAAACTACAAGTTAAACAAAAATAGATCTGTTTAATTGTTTAGCTTCTAAAATATATGAGCATTCTTTCACAGTACAAAAAATTATATGACACAATAAAGAAAACGGGGGGGGGGGGGGCAAATTCATTAATTAAAAAAAAACATTTCAAACATTAGTTTCCAAATTTTAAAATATTTCACTTTTTTACTCTTGATTTTGACATGTGACACACACACACACACAAAAGGTTAGTCAAAGTTCTTTATCTATGGAATGATAATCATACACTGCAGTAGTAACTAATTGTAATAATAACTAAAACAACAATTTTAAACTACAGTGCGCACCGGTTATAACGGACCTGGGATATAACGTACTATTGGTTATAATGTACCAAGAAGCTAGGTCCCGATTGAAGTCCTATATTTATAATGTTATTTAACTTCAGTTAAAACGTACTTAACAAAAGTACGTACTTTGGCTATAACGTACTTTTTATACCAAAGCCAAAAAAAAAAAATTTTGCTTTTCTTAAGCATTTTATTTCCTTGTTCTCGGAAATTTCAGTACCTTCAAAAACACTCGTTGTCAGTTTTCAGATTCTCTAGCGAGATGAATTGTGTATGAAGGAAGGGAACGATCTTTTATCTTTTTCGCCTGCTAGGTAGGGATAAGAACAAGGCCATGTTTTTTATTTGTCATTCATCAATGTAAATGCCTCCTGAAAAGCCCTACCTATAATGATTCTAATGATAGTGAAGAAGAAACAGAGGAGCCTATGCCAAGCATACCCCACACATTAAATGCTGCAAAAACGTTATCGCATTTTTTTTTTTAATGCCACATTTATGATGCAGAGACTCTACAAAAGTCTATTATGGATATCCATAACGGTATTTTTAAAGTAGCATCTGCTCATTTAAAACAACAGAAAATTTCAGATTATTTATCTCAATAAAAATTGTAAGTAATAAAGAATTTTCTCTGTTTAATTTAAATTTTAAAAAATCAGGCCTGATTAAAACACATATTACAATGAAATTATGAGCACACTTTCTTTTTTTTTTGTAATATTGAATCTTACCGGCGGTACCGCTTATAACGTACTACTTTTTTAGGTCCCGTGAGAGTACGTTATAACCGGTGTCTACTGTAGTAAAAAAACATGTTAGAACATGGCTGTCTGCACAAGAAGCCATGTTATAATTTTCATTAATAAATATTTCACACACATTTTAACTGTACATTTTTTAAGTAGACTTAACTTTAAAAATCTGTTGAAACTTGCAGACAATCATAAGTAAATTTAAGGAACTAAGTTCAATAAAAAAATAAATATGTAAAATTAGGGACACTGTTATGCATAGGCATGCCAGGCTCATTCCTAGGGTACAAAAGATTTGGGAGCGCAAAATTTTTTTGAAAAAGACAGTATATATTGATGATGATAATGATTGATGTCAAAGATAGAAAGACTCTCCTAAGATCAAAAACAAGTTAAGGGAAAATCCCTCCCAAGCTGAAATTGGCAAGTTAAAAACTGAAGGAGGGTGTGTGTGTGTGTGCTCTTAAAATAGTGCAGGTGGGGGGTGGGGGGACGGTGCAACAATTTGAAGTGCTTAGGGCACTGGAGAGGTTAAAAATGGCCCCGTGTAAAATAAGGGTTAATTTTTAATCATTAGGTATTGCCAACTTCAATAAAGGAATGCTCAGTAAAAGATTGTCATTTACAAAAAGGATTAAGATTGAAAATTTCTCCCTGCCTCCATAAATAAATTTTGACCACAGAATAATTGGAGTTTTTAATTATCAGATTTCCTGGACAAATTGAAAATATTGGAGAAACTCCATAGGGAGAAAGTGTAAAATTACATTATCTGTGGTATTACCATAAGAGAAACTGCATATACTGAATGCACATATTTTTGCTTCAGCATGTTTTCTGCAAATTTTCTGTACTATATTGTACTTTTGGTATCTTTGGTATATAAAAACTGTAAGCATATTAGTTAGATATATTTGCATAAGGATTGCAAAGGAATTTAAGCATTTAAAACACAACTACATGTTATATTGGACAATACACTTTGACCAATAAATGAAAATGACAGTTATTGCCCCGGCAATAACTATAGATATTAACCCTGGCAGTTACTAAAATAATGGTGGGCAATAACTAAAAATACTCAAATTTAGGAGCAGTGATTGCCCATCGCTAAAATTACCATTAGGAATCAAAATTTAACACAGATTTCCCTTAAAAACAGAAAATACTTTTAATTTGATCGTATCCATGCAACTGTAGTTGAATATCAAGTAAAAACATTTAAAAATAGCCTTTAAGCAAATTAAGTCCTTATGAAAATTGCTAAAATGTTTACTTGTTTGAGTTACGCTTTCACACAGCTTGAGAAAATGTGCTATTGTTAATAGTTTTTTTTTTTTTAAGTGTTGCCAATTGTCAATTTTAAATTTATGATAAATTAATCACAGAACCATCTAGCAAATTCTGATTGAACTAAAGTAATTCAAAGTTAACTACTGATAGTGTTTTTCTTAAAGTGGGCAATCACTGTCAGTGGGCAATTACTCTCTGGTTTAAACTATATTAAAATAATACAGCTAGAATACTTTAAGGATCTATATTCAAGGAAAAGCAGACAAAGTAAAGGAGCCTGAAAAGAGCTTCAAATGCATGCTATGGTGGATAAAATCATAGTACTTAATATTTTTGGGATTTCCATTTGAGAAATTGCACATATGTACAATATATACCAAATGCTATTTTTTTTTTTTTTTTTTTAAATGGCATATTTTATTAAATGTTCAATTTTACCATTTCTACTAATTAGTATTATTGATATAATTTGAATATAATTTTTCATTTTTAGTGAGGAAAGTAGAACTTCATTCCAGATTAAATAATACTTTGGGGTATAGTGAAAATAAATTACGTCATAGTTTATTTTTTCCAACTTATTGTTTTCCCGCGAGATAAACTTAAAAAAATATACATTTAAAAAAGAGCATCAAAATGTAATGCAAGTATTATAAAATTTCAAATTTTTCCAAAAGTGAAAATAAGTTTTTCTACCTTACTCCTCCCTTCCCATAAACTGCAATGACTATGCCATCTGATGGAATGTGCATTGATTGTGTAACAGGAAATCAGAATGGCAGTAATCCTTTAGCAGCATTCCATGGTTATCCACAGATGGAACATTTAAAATCAGGATGCATGTTTATAAATGCAGTTAAAAAACATGATTTGGGATTTTGAAGAAACTTTGATAGCTAATTTGAAGACTAATTTGAGCTAATTTCCTTGATGAAAATGTCTTTTCATATACCTTCTCAGGTACCTGGCCAGCCAGATCACCAGTTTTAAATCTGACTTCTGGCTGTGGAGCTTTCTTAAACATCACATGTATTAAGAAAGTTTAGCTTTTGAATAGAGTTGATAGAGAGCATTGTCCAACATGTCTCTCATTCCTATCAATAAGTTGAATGTGACCATCGATTACATAGTGCTCTTTCAGTAAATTTATTATTGATTCAGCATTCACATATTTCACACATATTAACTTCCTTTTCTTTACTTTTATACTCATATTCTTCTCTTTAATTCATTAAAGCATAATCTGTTTGGTGAAAGAATTTTTTTCTTATGTAAACCTTTGTCACATGATCTGGAGCTAAAACATTTTTCCAGATAAATTCTGAGTACTACCATTTATTTAATTTTAATCACCTTGTATTATATATTAAATGAATATTGTTTTGCTGTTATATGAATTGATCTATATTTTACCTTCTCTTAATTTTGAAGGTTTTGATTCTTCTGAAAGTGATAGCAGTGATAGTGAAGTTGATAGTCATATGTTCAGTCGATTGTCATGGTTCAGTGCATGGGACAGAAGAAGTTCAAGGTAAAATAAATTTCAAAGTGTGTTAAACAATTATGTTTTGTGCAAGTGATAAATATTTGATTAAATTGCTCATCCTAATCTTATGTTGCATTATAATTATATAGCTTTTTCTGATTACATGTGTATTAAGTAATAGAAGAAGTATGCAAGAGAAATCTTGGGCCTTTTGAGTTCTGGAAATTGTGATATAAGACTTTTTCCTCTTAAAACTTGGCATATCTGCTCTTAAGAGAATGTGCCAATCTGCTATAATAAAATATTAATATCTCTTCAGACTCATTTGCATGCATGTTCTGATTTTGTTAAGTGAAAAACTATTTTGCAAGTATTTTTATGATTGGCTTAGTCTGCTTGAATGTATTAACACTAGAACAACCATAATTTTTACTATGTAAAACGACCGTAGCGGTCGAATTGCTCCGGGCACATGCTGCGAATGTGCATGTTAAATGAGTCAAAATGTTGTTTGAATATTGCAATAGGGTAGGTGGACCAGTAATTGACACTTTGCCAGTTAATCTATGTATATGTAAATACACCAAGGAAAACCTATGTGTCCCTTTTGCAGCACATTGCACTAATGGATGAGTGCGAAATTCGGCACAGTTAAAGTTTGTATGCAGGTGGTTGTGCAAATGTTAAAATTTTTGTGTAATATGCTAATGCACCGTAAAAAATTTGAGAAGTAATTTGGCAACCAGTATTTCGTGCCAAGTCGGGTGATGGTTCCATTGTTGTATCAATTTTGAAATAACAAAACTAAGTTTCAGCAGTACTATAGAGTTATAGTATTACAACAAAATTTGTAAAAAGGGAAACTATTCCCCAGTTTGGTGAAATGCCAATGACTAAGTATGCTTTAGCCCTGTGCTTGACTACTTTTTTTAGACAGTCGATAAGTGCGTGAAATTTCGTAAATTCCATGCTTTAAAGCTGTGGTAAAACGAACCAAGCAGGGCAGGTTACAATCCAAGAGACACTTTACAGAAATACCCAATTCACCAATTTCGTCACAATCTCTCGCCACACTGTATGCTAAAGCAAATTTTCTCTGAAAATATTATTGAAGAAGTACCTCTGCAATTAATAGGGAATGAAAAAAATATTATTAATGAAGTGTATGGAAATATTTCCAAAAACATACTCTCAGATAACATATTGAAGTCAGTTATAATAGAACCTAAAAATGATTGAACTTTTATTAATGCTGACTTAATCGAATAACTGATGAATAGAGAACATATCACCATAGCTACGATAAAATAATTTGCTATGATGACAATGAAATCAATAACTATCCAGTAGAGTTTTTGAATTCTTTGAATTAGGACTATGAGTGGTTTGGGATTTTTTTTCGGTTAGCTGGAAGCAAGTGAAAAATTAGGGACATGTCCTAGGAAAGCCGTATACAAAATTATGTAGGTCTGCGACCAACCATCTAGGCGCTATGTAATTCAAAGGTGCACACATAAGATCAGAGGTTACAAACCTACCCACATACATAGCCAGCCAGTCTGCTACAAACTTTGTTTATTCTTGGATTTTATTATATAAGATTTTCTTATAAAGCAATCTATAGTTTCATGCTCTGGTATATTTTCATAGCCAGATTATAACCATCAGGTTATGTAGGCTGTAACCTATGAACCCCTAACATTTCTGAGGCCTTTAAAAAAAGGGGGGGGAGGAAGAAAGAAAAATAACATATTAAAGAGGAGAGAAAAAAAATCAGGCAGAATTATTTTAAGTTTAAAAAACAACATTACAAGTTCAAAATACAGTGCCGGCAAAAAAGAAAAAGTGCAATTTGAATTAGGGCAGTAATGATGTTAGCAGTTAAATTATGCTCCAAAGAAACATATAGCATGTTTTCATGAGAATGGGAGTATAAATTGTGAGGGAAGTAGCTGTATTAATTAAAGTTATACCTGTCTCGCTACGTCTTTAATCTTTTGATATGTACTTTTAATATTGTTTACTTTCATATCGGCAAGTTGCTGACTTGTTTCTGCCGCCTGTACGCACCTTCTACTCTCATTGGCCGAAATGCATTGCGTCATGGCAAACGTTCGGTTCCCGCCGGTTTGGTGCATTCGTTTTTCTCCTTGGTTCCTTTTAGCATTCATCTTTCATTTCCGAAAACGGAGTATGTAAATTTTATATGTTTAAAAGGAAGATGTGACCGACGGTCTTGGCCTTTCTGATGTATGTTGTTGCAAACAGTCATGTGGACTGTCCTGTGAGGAGCAGTTGCTCTCCTTTTGATTTATTTATCAGTATTTTTAATAAAAAGCTTTTATCTAAAACTTGTCTGGTTAAATGCAGGAATTTACGCTGCCAATTCTTTTACTCTGCTAAATGTTAGATGACAGAAGTGTTAGTTTTTAAATCTGTAATGGGTAGTTCTTTTAAAACCCAATTCTGTAGGCTTACTGAAGATAAATAATGATCATGCTATATTAGTTTGGAATGCTGGGAAATTTTTTTTGGGGGGCCATATTCAAGGGGAAAAATAAATAAGTTAAAAAAATCTAAATCTGACTTGATGTAGGTGTGCAAAACTGCCGTAGTAGATACAGAATTTTTTTCAGAGTGCTTAGTTAAAAATTTCTAGGGTAGCATGTTGCTTTATTATAGATTCTGTTTAGGTTGAATAAGCTTTTTCTTATCTTTTTTTTTTTTTTTTTTTAATTATGCTCTTACCCCCAAAACTACCATTTGCACCCCTTTCATGCACCTATGTCAAGGTATTTAAATTTTTTGTCAGGCATACGGCAAATGTAAAATCAATTTATATATATGCAGTCTTTTCAGATAATTTTCCATGATGCACTTCAAAATTTTCAGATTTACAGTAGAAATTTGCAATTTTCCCCGACTTTTTCTGTCAAAGTAAAATTTCCTTTATATTCCAGTTTTTTTTAGTTTTTCTTGATTACTAGCAATTCTGTATACACCAAAACACTTCTCAGCATTCTGTACTAATAGCATGATTGTTATCCATGCCGACGTTTCCATGAAAACATGAATAGTTTTTTTGGCGTGCAATTTAACCGTCAACAGCATTATTGCCAAATTAAAATGTAAACTTTTTTTTTTAGATGGCGCTTACTATGCTTGCAAAGGTGTGGCAAAAGTTCTAAATACATGACCTAAGATTTTCAGTTAAATGCATTTTACTGAAAGATTTTTATTTCGTTGCATAACATGTATATATTCACAGGATAACAATTATGTCGTTATCTCTAGTTTCATGTTTGATTTGCCCACAAGGGGCTCTCAAGATTTGTAGTAGAGGTCTCAGAAATTATACAGCCTGGAAATCCCCATTTGTCTTAATCTGAGAATGTTTTCATCATTTTGTCTACTCAATTATTAATTAAATAAGATGGACGAACATAAAAGACATTTTTCTAATTTATATGGCTTTTTAATAAAACTTATTAGAATGATCTAGTTACACCATGCTATCTTGAATGTCAGTGTTGGGTGCATAGCTTTGCTATTTTCTTAATGGTATTTCAGTTTATTTCTTTGTTAGTACAAAGGACTTCATGGATTGAAATTTTCTGAAAAATTAATGAGCTGTACTATCCTGATAATAAATAGTAAAATTAAAGTGAGAATGAATAATCTTGTTTAATTTTTATTTAATAAAAAATAGCTCTTTTAATTGTGAATTTCTTCTAAAGAAATTGTATTTTCAGCTCTTTAGATACCTTGAAGGCTGAATCTCGATCTGAACGCCATTGTCAGCTAAAAACAGAGCTTATGCGAAGCTACCACCAGCTTTCTCGTTTACACAGTCTTCTCAAGCAAGAAAGGGATCACCGTAGAGAAATTGTTCAGCCTCTGATAGAAGCAGCTCGAGCTTATCCCAACCAAACAACTGAAATTATTTCAAGGCATTTATTAAAAGGTTCTGTGAAGCAAAAGAAATTGTAAGTTAACTAATTTTGGACCGCATTTTTAAAATGATCAAATGAAGAATTTTTGAAATGGCATATTACTACTATTCATTTGCTCACCTTTTCTTTAATATACTATATTTATCTCATACATTTATAATGTATTAGTTTCTAAAGTATGCAAGTAAGCATACATCAAGGTGTGAGGATCAAAATCGTATTTATACTTACCATAATTTAGATGCTTTCTTTTAACATCTGTTGTAATTTTCACTTACTAGTACGGAAGGTTTTATTAGTTTTATTTGACAGCGCAGGGAAGCTAAATACTTAATATTTCATTTCATTCTTGTTTGATAATATTTATTTCTGAATACCTGATTGTTATTAAAAAAAAATTTCAAAATTCTTAGTTTGCCATTTAAAATTTTTTGTTTACTTTTCAGAAGCAAACCTGTAGTTAAAAAAGAAAAAATCTGCTGTTATAAACAAGATGATGTTACTTGTACCAGCATTGCACTTCCATATACTTCACATTGCAAGAAACGTATCCTTTATATTTAAGTCTCATTAATATGAAGTGAGTTACTAAACATTAAATCAATAAGAATAGTTTTATTGTTTAACATAGTTTTTCTTTAAACAATCATATTTTAAAATTTTTCCTTTTCTGTTAAATATATAGCTGTATTTCTACATTTTTTTACTATGCAAGAGCCAAAATTTTCATAAATATTTTTTTATTAAATTTCTTTAAGTGTCAAGTAAATTTTTTAAAAGGAATTTTTAAAATAAAATCAATAAAGGGCTGTTGTATAATTTTGTTTAAATGATTTTATAAATTATTTAGGTATTGTTTCATGAAACAATACCTAACTTGTTATCAGATGAAACTTATAAAGATTAAACTTTCCTAAAAGTTTTGATAGATTTTAGTTTTAAAATCACTTTTTAAACTTGTACTGTAAAAGTATTATCTTTTTTTTTTTCTTAACTTTATTCAGATATTATGTACAACATTGACCAGCTTTTATTTGAACATTGTACAGCAAAATTCTCTGATAATACTCAGTGTTGTGTTCCGGTGTTTGATATATGCCACGAACTTCCTTTGTGCTTTGAACATGCTAAGAAAAGGGTAATTCTTTTCATGCATTTGTTATGGTAAAATTGTTCTTTATTTATTAATGTATTTATAATGGTTTAGTCTATTATTCATTGGATAAATCAGCATAATCAAAAAAAAAAAAAAATTAAGTTTATGACTCTAATTATTTATTTGTACAAATTAAAGTTTTGACTGCTGAAAAATGCTCCTAGTATTACATAAAAATTTCTGTAATGTGATAGATGTAGTGTATATTTTGATAAGTACATTACAAAATTTCTTCATTTTATTTCAGGATAATTATCAAAAGATGGTTTCAGAACCTAAGCCAAAGAAACCTAGGAAAAAACCAAAGCCTTCAGCTTTAACAAGACCTCCAAAAAGAGGAAAAAAGAAAAAGAAGCCAAATGTAGTCCGTCCTTCTTCACCTTTTCCTGTTCCTCCTTTATCGTCATTGCCACCACCTCTGTCTCAACCTGCTTTGTCTGTGCCCCCAACTACTCATCTTGGTAAGTTATGCCCCCTCTTCATACATGTCACGTTTTGCACATTTTTATCTAAATAAACAATAATTTTATTTTGTCAAGTTCTTGCTGATATTTTAAAAATACAAAGCATCCTTGTGTGAAGGTTTTACAGGTTTCAATTGACAGCTCCATTATTTTCAATTCTAGATCAGTTTCAGCATTTATTTATTCTGTCATTTTAATAAAAAGGAATTTAACTAACCCATGTTTAGCCAAATGCTTGTTTTAAACTAAATGTGTCCTGTGTACTGGACTGGCAAAAAATGGGTTAAAAACTATGCTACAGTCCACGGTTGACTAAAAAGATGACTTTTGATGACGAATTTAAAGATAGGATGAACTTTTTTGAACAATCATTTTCATACTGTTTTGAAGTTTTTGGCTACTTGTACCTTACTTCAGTTGACTAATTTGAAAATCAGATTTCGGTTTTTGTCAACTCCCTTTTCTTTTCTAAGTTGTGATTGGTCATTCACCAAACATTCTAATCTGTTTTGTTAATCATACTAAAAAAGTAAATGTACTACATACTCTGATATACAAGGTGATCAGAGTACCTGTTGGTTTTTCTTATTACCCTTAAATCTTTCGGATGTGGCCATGGGCACTGGCAAAATATTTTTCAGGGGGGGCAAAGACTACTTCAATGTATGGTTACCATGTTGGAAAGAGCAAAAAAGCAAGGAAAAACACTGCATACAAAAATCCATGGGAGGGGGGGCATTGCCCCCTTGTCCTATGCTGCCGGCCCCCATGGATGTGGCAAATATTCTAACTCTGAATCATAATTATTTGAACCTTGTTTAAGTTTGGGAAACAATTTTCAACACTGTTGGACTGTTACAACTTCAGTTGTGAGGTTAAACAGAAATGAAGCATGAATGAACAGAAATGCACAATTTTATTCAGGTAATCTTGCGATAATTTTGTTTTTGAAAAACATAATTTAATTCAAATATTTTACCATTTATTCCTTGCAGCAAATGTTGAAAATGTTCTTTCCCATTTTTAATGCAAAAATCAACATTTGAATCAAGTTTTTTGACTCACTTCATTAGATTGTTGGTGTTATTAACAAGATTTTTTCAGTTATGAGTTGCTTTCATCGATGTTTGCAGGATTTCTCTGGAAAACCCTATCTTTAAGATAATAGCACACACACACACACAAAAAGGTATGAGGAATAATTAATAATTGAATGATATTTTAAAATATATGATATATATAAATTATGTTTTTCAAAAATAAAATTATCACAGGATTAAGTAAAATTGTGCATCTTCATTTCTGTTTTACCTCACAAATAAAATTGCAACTGTGTCCAACAGTGTTAGAAATTGTTTCCCACACTTATATAAGGCTCAAACAGTTATACTTCATTGTTAGAATAGTTGCTACATCCGTCAGATCAAAGGGTAATAAGGTAAACCAACGGGTACGCTTTTAAATGGATCACCCTGTATAATGCATAAAGTTTTTTAATTTTTCATTTTATTCATTCCTTCTTAAATGAAACTAAATCACATGTTTATTTCTTAACTACAAAATCATGTAAAATTGCTACTATTTTGGCAACTAAAATTAGGAAAATGACTACTAAACTGGCAACTTTGTTTTATGTCAGTGGGGCTACTAATGGTATTATTGGTATTATTTTTGCCTCCTGATATTAGTGGACACCCTGTGCTATCTAATTTTGTGACTGAAACACTCAAATTTATTAATTTTTTCTCCTTTACATGAGTAGAATTTTTTATTTTTCTGTGTAAAAAATAAATGCCTAGTGTATATATATCAGGGGTGGTTAAGCTTCTTGATAGTCCGAGCCATTTTTCAAATTTTCAAATTTTTCTCGAGCCGCTATAGATACATATTTAAAAGGTATTAAAAAAATTTTTTTTACAGAAATTATATTTATTGAAAACATATAAATAAAAGTACAAAATAGACATATTTAATTTAAATATTAAATACATTTATTTTACTTCTCTTGTTAATTCTTTAAAATTTGATGAATAATTGGTGACAGCACTCCTCAGTAATTTTTTAAGATGCTGGTTAGTTAATACTGATCGGTGTTTGGATTTCACAAATTTTAAAGTGGAATAAAATGATTCACATAAGTACATCGTTCCAAATATTGAAATAATTCAACAAGCAGCCTTTTTAAATTCAGGATACTTCGATTCTGTTACAAATTTCCAAAATTCAGTAATCCGCTTCGACTTATATTTTAATTGTAGAGCTTGATCTTCTTGCATCTGTATTAATCCTAATTCTCCAGATGCTTTTTAGGTCATAATTATATTGGAAAGGGAAAACTCACCTTGAATTATGTTAATTTCAAATGGATTCAGAAAAAAATCAAGAGACGATTTGAAATATTTCAAGCCTTGAAATCTACACTCTATAACAAAAAAATCGATGCACCAAGAAACAATCATCTGATTGCTTTGAAATTTTGTATGCATGAATGTTTTGAACAGATATGCAAATGATTCAAATTTGGTGTCCAATGAATGAATAGTTTGATCTCTAGCGCATCGGAACTGCGCATCCAGCAGATGTATATAAGGAGCAGTTCTTCAACGGTTGTTAAAACTTTCGGTTTGATTGCGATTCAGATGACCTTTCAACAACTTAAAAAATGCCTCGCTGCAGTATTCGTGCTCATTACGAGCAACTGTCAGAGTTTGACAGAGGCCGTACCATTAGATTGAAAGAGGCCGGTTGGACTAATCGGAGAATCGCTCGTCATTTGAGTCGAAGTGATGCGACGATTCAAAGATGCTGGCAAGGATGGGTGGAAAATGACAGAGTGCAGCATCAGGATGGTAGCGGTCGACCTAGGGCTACAACAGATCGTGAGGACAGAGTGATGGTCCGATCAGCTGTCACAGCGCCTTCTTCATCTCTATCAACCATCAGACGTTCAACGCAAACACCAGTGTCCATCATGATCATTCACAGACAGTTGAGAGAGCGAAATCTGCGCTCGCGCCTACCGTTACGCCACCTGCCACTCACGTCTGCACACTGCCGAGCCAGATTACAGTGGTGCAGGGCTCGATCAGGTTGGAATGATGCCGACTGGGGACGTATAGTCTTTAGCGACGAATCCCGCTTCCAACTGTGTCCTGACAATCATCGAAGACATGTTTGGAGACGCACAGGGTAGAGGGGGGATCCTGCTTTCACTATTGCACGCCACACCGGCCCTCAACAAGGCATTATGGTCTGGGGTGCCATTTCCTTTGACAGCCGGGACCCCCTTTGGTCGTCATTAGAGGTACACTTACTGCACAGCGGTACGTGGACGACATCCTAAGACCTGTTTTGCTACCATTCCTTTTGCAGTGCCCTGGGCTGGTTTTTCAGCAGGACAATGCCAGACCACATAGGGCTCGTGTTGCTCTAAACTGTCTGCAAGTTTGTCAAACTCTTCCTTGGCCTGCCAGATCGCCAGATCTCTCTCCCATCGAGCATGTCTGGGATATGATGGGAAGGCGATTGCATCTGGCACGGACTGTTGATGGCCTCGTTCGATAATTGGAGCGAATTTGGCAGGAAATACCGCAGGAGACCATCCGGGAGCTTTATCGGTCTATGCCACGCCGTGTGGCAGCTTGTATCCAGGCTAGTGGCAGGCCAACACCTTATTGAACTTGTTACTGTAACTCTGAAATAAATTATTCAATTGTTCTGAAATTTTAATCATTTACTATTCTGTACATTGTCTTCCTATCCACCAATTTTCCTCTCAATCGGACACCTCCTTCTTGGTGAGTCGATTTATTTGTTATAGAGTGTATTTTGGAATTCTGCCAATATTCCTTCTAGCTTTTTTATATACTTGTTGAGTTTTTCTTGTTTAATATTGGAACAATTTTTTTTTTAATTCGAGGAAAATGACAAAATGTTTTATTTTTAATGTCCTTTTGAAAAAGTTGTAATTTAGTTTGAAAACTCAATATACACTCTGTTGTATACACTCTGATGACACTCTGAGAGGTCAGATATTATTTTATCTTTCACCTGTATTTGCAAATTCAGTGTTTGCAAATGTTCCATCAGTCAAAAACATTAAGTCTTGTAACCACTCGTCATCGTCTAATTCGGAAAAGGTTATTTCCTTTTCTTTTAGAAATACAGTTATCGGATGAAACAAATCCACAAATCGATTTAATACATTGTAGCTAGATAACCATCTAACAATGCAAAAGAAATTAATGCCATTTGGAAGTTCTTCGAGGTTCTTCAAGGAAATTTTTGAATTGTTGATGATTTTTTGCATTGATGCAAATGTAATTTACAATGTGTAACACTGTTTTCATAACATCAGGATAATTTAAATATTTTGTAACAAGATGTTCTTGGTGAATTATGCAGTGAATCGGTATGAATTATAGAATTTGAGAATCATCTCTTAAAAACCCAATGAGACCGATTTTTTTTACCCAGCATTACCGGAGCTCCATCAGTTGCAATGCTTACAAGTTTATTAAGAGGCACATCAAAAGTTACATTATGGAATCTAATGCATTTTTAATATCGACACTGCAGGTTGATTCTTGAAGTGCTACTAAATCTAATAATTCTTCTTTAACAACGAAGTCAGGTGAAGCAAAACGTATGAAAACTGGCAACTGCGGAAGATCTGTTATATCTGTCGATTCGTCAAGGGCTAGGCTAAATGCCATACAGTTCTTCAAATCCTTTTTAAAATTATATTCAAGAGATGTATTAATTGTAGTTATGCGTCATTCGGTTGTGTGTCTTGAGATGGGAATTTGTGAAACAACTTTGTGCAATGCTGCATTATTTGGATCTAAAAGTATATCTTCAAAGTTTTTTTTAATAAACTCTCCCCCTCCATATGGGCATTTTGCACGAGAAATAACAAAACTGGCTTCAGCCACATTATTAGCTTAATTGCTGAAGGTCATCAAAATTGACTGTTGTTTATTTCATTTTGATTTTAAAGAAGCAGGTTTATCTGATCTTGATTTTGAATTTGGTGGATACTGATTAGAAAACTGAGGATGATTGTTTTCATAATGTCGACAGAAATTGCTAGCTTTATAATTTTTGACCATAGAATTACAAATAACACATAATGCTTTTCCGTTATTGTCAATAAAAAAGAAATTCTCCTCCCACTCATTATTAAAACTTCTATTTTCTTGCTCGTATTTTCTTTTTTTATTTTCGTTCACTGTTGTCATATTTTTAAAAGAACTGGAAATAAATAAATAAATATAGAAAATACCAGTTTTGTGTTTTAAAACAATAACAACGCATGTTGCATACTATGAAGCAAATTATAGTTAACTTAACAAAATTTTCAGATTACAAATTCGTATATTCGTAGCAAGAGTGATACACATTGTTTCCTCCAGAGCACAATGCCAACTGTCTGTTGCAATGAAAGTTTTTCAAATTCAAAATTATCTGGAGTTGGTCAATTATGCCATTGTTTATGTATGTTTGCACAGATTTTGATGCGTTATATCATTCTTAACTTGTCCGGAAATGAAATTTGTTACAACGTTGCACTTAAGTCTTTCATATTTGTTGTCAGTAATTTAAAAGTGTAACTAACCCTTTTTTCCCCAGCAACTATCTTCTCTGATGAGTAGAGGGCGCTATGTCCCACGAGGAAGTGTCCTCTCCTTATTATTTTTTGTCTTTAAAAAAGGAGATGGGCTTCCGGGGAAAAACTCCTGCCAGACAGGCGTTTGGGTTAGTAGTTGATCTTCTAATGCCGTTGAATGTGGTTGAAAGTTTCCACTTCATGCTGCTGTCAAGAGTTGTTGTTGCCATCAGCCGCTGTTTTGCTTTTCATATGTATTTAGTTTTGGTTGGCGATGAATGTTGAAGCAACCTTCGTTCCCGCCACAAAAGACATTTTGAAACACATACAGAATTATAATAATTTTTAAAAATATAATAACATAAAAATGAAAAAGGAACTCGGGTACATTTATCGAGAGTCACAAATAATCCTTCAAAGAGCCGCATGTGGCTCGTGAGCCGAAGGTTGGCCGCCTATGGTATATATTATCCTCACAGCAGTTCGAAGTACAAGCTATTTTGATTATGAATTTTATTTATATTTATTTTCAATCAGTATTTATATAAAAACTCAGCAATTGGATTTTGATCTGTCAAAAAATATTTACTTCATTATGAAATAGAATTAACATTTTTAGGCAATAGCATTTATTTAAAATATAAGCATCTTGAAATTTCACATTCAAACAAAATCTGTAGTCTTTCTAGAGTTCTTGGTCTCGTAAAATGAAAGTACATAAATATGAAATGAATAGAATTTAAACTGAAGTTATCTTTAGGGGAGTATTTTAAGCTCATCAGAATCCATTATCTGGAACGATTCCGTAAACGTCCCAAAAGGAGCAATTAATTTCGCATTGCAGTTTGCATTTTTTTGCAAGTGCCCGCATTTCCCACATAATCACACTATAAGTCTCCTATACGATTCATATACTAGATTTTCTGATTTATTTTTGATTTTCATTTGATATTCCTTACTTTCGTTATCTGGTGATTCATTGCCAGTTTGCACATGCACATAATCAGGGCCAGCTCTGATGTTTGGCTGCCTATGTACAGTTATTATTTGGCTGCCTTTGTGCATTTATTGTTTTGCCGCCTATTTGCATTTATTATTGGGCCAACATTTCCATTAAACAAAAAACAATGTAGTCTTATAGTATAAAAATAAAACTTTTCTTATGGAACAACAACATACACATAGAAAAAGTATCATGTTATTTTACAAAGTACGTTTTCCAAACTTTATTGTATGCAAATTAAACTATCAAATTATGCATACCACTATGTAGGGAAATGTAACCAAGCACTAATATAAAAAATAACTGAAGTGTACTAAAGTAATTTTTTAGTAATACAGTGCAAAGGTACACAGCTGAAGGGATAAAAAATCTGGTAAATTTTGGCTATTCCCTTTTTCAGATGCCTGTGTGTGGGTCACACCTTGCACACATGGCAGATCGGGCCTGGCATATAATTGATAATCATTTTCTTTTAAAGCTGCTCTTAAAACATATAACTACATGTATTCTTATGCATAATCGTTGGCATGTTGATGTATTTAGCACTGCGAAATATTTCATGTCACCATGCTGGCTAATATCCAAGATGTACCAAAACTGAACTTCACAATATATATATATTTTTAAATATGCATAACATGAGACCAGCTTTAGTATTTGCCATGGGCGTAACTTGGGCTTCGAAACTGGGGGGGGGGGGGGGGGGGGGGCAAATGTCATTCTAAATGAAAGTCTATATATGCATGCTCGTACGCACACACATATATATATGTGTGTGCGTACATGCGTAATACATACATATATATATATATATATATATATATATATACACACACTTATTATAAAAGAAGATGTCTGTGTCTGTCTGTCGGCAGCGTTACGGACAAACGGCTACACCTAAAAACACCAAATTTGGTACTCAGGAATTTCTATACATGAAGTTGTGCACCTCAAAGCGATTTTTTCTAAATTCCACCTAGAATTTTTTTTATTTTGTTTTATGCGATTTTCGGCATTTTTTCTCACCTAATTCGTAATAACGGCAGAAATTACGCTCGCAGCAAAACGGCATTTGTATCATCGAATAGAGGAACAAATGTTCTTTTAAAAACAGTTTGTTCTGAATACATAACATGATTTACCGATTTTTAGTAATTTTTTTACTGAGCATCTGTTTTGGCTAATTTTTTCGTAAAATAATTTTAAAACTATCGCATCTTGAATTCTATCCGTCATAACTTTTTGATACTTTGACAAATCGTGAAACATTCTTTTCTCCCTCTTTGAAAATGAAGACGAAAAAATTATGTAAATTAGATAATTTTTTACGAATTTGAATGCAACCTAATATTTAGAATTTAATAGCATCAACGCGGAGAGCTTACGCCATTGCATTGCAATCATGGCACGAGAATTTATGTTGGGTTGTTGCCAAAAAAAAGGATTACAAAAAGGTTTAGATAGTACTGCAACTAGAGTTTATCTCTCACGACGAACCAACTAGAACGGCCCCCTCCCATGGAACCATAACTTATTTTGGAGCCCCCTACCAAGTCTGGGGCACACGTCTCTAGTTGCCCCTGGCAGCAGATATAAATCATAAAATCGCAGACCGTTTCTTGTTCTTAAACTGCATCGCATTTGAATTCGCAATTAGTCGTCTGTCAAGTCAAGTAAGTTGTGCCCGATCATAAAAGTGTGTTGTCTCTCTGCTACTGACCTTCAAACACCAAAATTAGGTTCATTAAAATATAAATGAGAAACTGGCCCCAACCTGTGACAGGGCGGCAACTAAATGGGGGGGGGGGGCAAGCGGGGACAAGCACCGGGAGACATTCTAAATGGAACGCCAAAATCAGTTATAGTTTCTTAGGATGGGGTGCGGCTCCATGCGAGAGCGCACACGACCATGGGCGCCCATAAGGGGGGCAAGGGGTAGGGAACTTGCCCCCCCTAAAATTTTAAGTTAATGTCTCATTATGTTAACAAATGGCAAAAACATAACAAAATTTGTTAAAAGTTTGAAATTTGCCCCCCTCTAGAATTTTTTTTTTTAAGTTTGCCGCCGCCCCCCCCCCCCCCCCATGAAAATTACTATGGGCGCCCATGCACACGACACTAATTATGGTTTGTCCCGGATGACATAAACTCTAATTGCGGCATTGCCTGTGAAAATGACCTCTTTTTGCTCACTATTTACAGCAACAGGTCTTTTTTTTCTAACGCTGAACAATTGATTTCAGAGAAGTTTAAAATCACTGCCCCTTGATTTTTGCTTTCCTGAGAAATTATCTAGCTTGGCCATTTGGTAGAATCTGCCATCGTTCCTGTTGGGTTCAAAAGCTTCTGCGACTCTATTCTTTCGTTGATTTTTGCAGGGGATTTTTTTTTTTTTTTTTTTTTTTTTTAAATCTGATAGTATATTCGGGTTATAAATGCATGATTTGTGTTCAAAATCATAACTTTGCCCCCTGACATTTTAGACTAGCGGGGCAATTTTTACAACTGCAGGGGCAATTGCTCCCCCTCGCTCCCCCCAGATTACGCCTATGGTATTTGTCTTATGGTGATTTTTCATAAAATTATGCTTGCGTATAATTGATCATTATTTTCTTAAAGATGAGCATTGCCTGCAGATAGAGCCAGGTGCCAAATTTGAGCTTTTAAAATTGTTTCCCCCCCCCACCCCCAAGTCAAAAATAGTAAGTATTAGTATAGATTACACAAACAAGACTTTCAGCAATGTGATTGCGCTTAAGGGGCCATTCATTAATTACGTAAGGATGATTTTGGCCATTTACTACCCCCTTACCCCCATATAAGAGAACATAAGATTTCTCAGACTCCTCTCCCCTTCTTATGTGAGATTTTTTGGGGCTGGTTTTAGCAAAGGATCAAATGCACTAAAACTTCATAATTTGATGTAAATCAAAGATTTTTATAAATAAAATTGCATGCAATTGTAGTGTTGTTATGTATAAATAAAATTGTACATTAAAAAAAGAAAAAATAAATCTCAGAGTTGTTTTCCCCAATGCTTAGCTCTCAAATATCCATCACTCTATGCTAGAAATTGCACATTACCACTTATAAAGTGTTACATAAGAATGGCTTTTACCCCTCTCCCCCGAGATAAAGGCATGTAGAGATTTTGAGATCCCCTTTCCTTCCTTTAGTAATTGTTGGTTGGACCAACCAACAATTACTAAAGGAAGAAATACAATTCATAAAGCAACTTGCGTGCGAAGATAATTATCCCAGCAATATTATCCCCCGCCTAATCAGAAATAGAAGAAAGAAACTCAACATCATCAACGACGCACAGAAAGAAAAATCAACCTTTACTCAACCGATTCCCTACTGTTGCGGTCTCGCTGTAAAAATATCCAACTGTGCGCATAAAATGAACCTTCATATCCCAATTAAACCCAATAGCAATATATTTAAAAGAATCCGGTCAGATAAAAACAAGATTAACCCACTAGAAACT
Source organism: Cheiracanthium punctorium (assembly GCA_038373885.1). Taxonomy (NCBI): domain Eukaryota; kingdom Metazoa; phylum Arthropoda; class Arachnida; order Araneae; family Cheiracanthiidae; genus Cheiracanthium; species Cheiracanthium punctorium. Next base: position 42,490 of record JAWZYV010014785.1, read on the forward strand.
GCAGGTATTTACAGAATAAATTTCACTTATAGAGATTCCAACCTTCCCGGATACTACATTGGTGTTACAAAAAGAAAAATTAAAGATAGAATTAAAGAACACATAAACGATATAAAATACAATAGACAAAGTACCGCCCTATCACGCCTAGCCTTAAAAGAAAATATAGATATAGATTTCGTAAATGTCAAGAAAATAGCTAATTACAATAATCACAATTATGGCTTAAGAAGGGAAGCGTTGGAAATAATGACATAAGAGGGAGCTGTCAACGACATGGCGCATGCGCAGATCGAGCAGTCATGGCAAGCCTTGGTGAAGAAGCGGTGAGCGGGCCAAGCGGCTCAGTTCTGATGATGACAGCGGACTAAGCTGTCGAAAGCGCTAATGGTGCGTGTTTTTACTATTTTACGGAGATTTTAAGGCTTTTTAATGTTTTTAATTAATTAATAGTGAGCTTTATATAACATACTTATTTGTTTCTCATACATTTTAATTTGTCATAATGTTTGCATATTCCTACTTCCTTTTTCAAATGCATCCAATTCAGCATACTTGGAATAGCTTTTCTGCTTTGTTACAAAAGTATGAATCATTATATGCGGCAAAATTGCCAAATATAGTAAGAGATGCTCATTAAAGTTATTCTTCCTCTCCTAGAATTTTTTAAAATCAATAGTGCTAATAGTTTGCTTTTAATTTCTGAAGTTATGCAATCATTCAACAGTAATCAAAGCACTTTATTGACTTTGTGTCCTATGTTTGGACTACTAATTATTATTTTTCTACGTACATCATCTTACATTACATTTCCCACTTTATTTTGTTATTTATATATTCTAGTTTGATTATATTACTCATGTTTTTAATTAAACTTTTTTCTACCCTAAATTAGAAATGCCAAATATATCTTCATACAATAATGATGTAGCTAAAACTGTTCAATCTATCATAACAATGTCGGACATAAATAAAGAATTAAACAGCCATTTACCAACAGAGATTGGATGTGAACTAGAAGAATTGTCTCCAGGTAAAAAAAATCATTTTTGAATTCTTTTTTTAAATTATACCTGTAGTTAATGTAAGTGTACCAGATTCTCTTTGGAACAGCCCCCATCTAATAAAATGACATTATGTGGAAAATATTTCTTAGTGTTCTCCATACATTACACATTAATCAAACATGCTTATTTTTTCACCTCTAGTTTAGTTACAATTTCCTGTATTTTCCATGTAATTTATTCTTTACTAAGATTTCATATCGCATTGAATTTATTATGAATTTCAGTTAAAAAATTAATTCAAGCTCATTTAGGCTTGTCTCTAGAAAAAATTTTGTTGCATATGTGTTTGTTAATATATAGTGGGGAACATATAATGCCTCCTTTTAAAATTGAGAGTACATGGTATTGAAGTTAAAATTGAATAAAAAGTTTTCGAGGGATCTCAGAGAATAGAATTTTTTTGTCTGGTTATGTTGACCTTATTTTGTTGCTTTTTTGTTGGTCTAAAAATTTTGAAATTGTGAAATTCTACTAAAGTAAAATGTAAACTCTTGACTGTTTTGATCAAATGTTTTTGATCAATGTTTTACCAAATAAATTCTTCCCTAAATTCTTCTGATAAACGATTTTTCTATTAACAAACAAGAGATAGCTAGCTCCAACCTATATAATCACAACTGATATTTTACTTCCAATAACCCTTATCCCCTACCCAAGTCTTTTTTTAAAAACCCTTTTGTTTAAAATAGACTACCTCCAAGGATCTAGAGAAAGTAATATTCTTTGCACATGCTATATGGAGTGTAAGAGATGAAATTTTGGGTGAATTGGTGGGAATAGTAAGTAATGTTTTTAAAATTTTGTAACTTTGCAATGAAAGGGTTGAAGGTATTCGTGTACCCTTATTCTACCTGAATAATTGAAGTATCTTTGTACATTAAAACTCCAATTATCGGAATCAATTGGGATCGGAGCCCAATCAGATAATTGATTTTTTCCGAATTAAGGGTCTAGTTTGTACTTTAATTAATGTATGTATGTAAGCATGTGGAAAATGGGGGAAAAACTATTTTTAAAGAAAAAGAGCTTTTAATTAATTAAATGAAAAGGCAACACTTTTACATTTTAAGTGTACTTACAAGTACTGTACATTAGTACAGTATGTATGTACCTTGCTGTAAATGAAATTCATTGCTTGCTGAACATCTTGGTCAAAGTAAGCTGTGTCTTCATCTGCTTTCGGGCAGCCAAGTCGTGCATGCACTTGACATTGAGAAGTTGCATGTGGTCACACTCGGGCTGACGCTCCATCCATTTCAACGTAGTTTCAAGGTTGGCAAAGGCAACATTAGCTTATGGTCCTGTGTCTGCTTCAACTTCAACATTAAAGGTCATCTTCTTCCTTGACACTTTCTTCTCTTACATTTTCAATAAGTTCATCATCATTTAGAATTTAAAACCTAGTATCTGACAAATCATGCATGTTGCTCCAAACCACTTGAAAATGGCATCTTCTAAATCTTTGTTTGTTGCTGCCTTCATTGATTTTCTTGAACTTCCATCTTTGTTTTCAAGCACTGACACGAAGTTTTAAAAGTGTAGGTTTGCTCTTTTTAATCTAAATCATTGATTGTCCAACATTGTAAAACCAAGCCAACTGTTTATCCGCTAAGGACAACACAACAGGTTTTCTTTCAGAAACCATGGTGAACAACGAAACACACTCACAAACAAAATAACACACCGACTTGAAAGAGTACCCTCACACTAGCTGGTTAACAACACACTGACTGACTAATCAAACAGTGACAGGTGGGCCAGGCTTATCACCTGGCGATGGATGCGACAACCAATAATAGAACTGTACTACGAGACTGTGACTTATTATCCCAATAATGTTCATGCTGCATCTACACTTGCTTTGCAGAGGGAAGGACCTTAGCATGCTTAGACAGAATTGTTTTGCGAGTTGCAATATGCTTCCATCTTAATTTTTTTTTCTGAAATTCTGGAAGCAATTCGGATAATTCACAATTCGAATAGTCAGAGTTCGGATGGGTTCTACTATATTTTGTTCATCTAATAGCCAAGACTTTTTGGCACTTATCTGGCAAATCATTGAATAATATCTAGGTTTCTCCATTAAATTGAAATGTGTTTAAAAAAAATATTACTCATACCTAGTACCTCATTTAGTAGTACATGTTATAGTTATTCATTTATTGAATTTATTTTAAATTTTTTCTTTTTAGTATCTTTATAATTTAGTATGTTTATAATCACAAAAGAAATATTATAGGTTTCGAGTGCCTATGTTTAAACTTATGGTTATTATTAAATAAATATTCTTTTTATTTTGAATTTTAGGTGCTATCGATAAAAATTTAGAGTTGCCATTAGATGCTGCTGAACTTGAGAATCAAGCATCTAAACTTTTGGAAGAACATGATTTTACTGAAGTGCTTAATAAAATACCAGATGATGCTTTTAATGATCTCTTTGCTGTTGGTAAGTTTTGCCTCTTATTTTGTTGCATATCTTAAGAAATCTGTCTATGAATTATTCTTATCTTAAATTATACATTTATTATAGATGTTAAAAATGGTGATTATATTCCCACAACTGAGGAAACAGAAGAGTTGGAGAGAGCTTTGGCTGCTGTGTCTAAAGACGTCCACTTAGCTAAAGAATCATTAGCTAAATTGTCATCAAGTAACACTGGACCTGATCTTGAAGAGCTTGAGCGCTCTATAGAAATTCACGGAGGTTTACTGGGTGCTGAAAATCTGACAAGTGCAATTGATGATGGTTCTTTTCCTGATTTAAATAGCAGTCATATGGATACCTTAAATATTATTTCTAGCAGCTTTTCTACTAGTGATTTAAATTCTTTTACTCAAGCATTATCAGCAATGGCTCCTGATAGCCTGGACCAAAATCATCTACCACAAGCATCTGAAAATACTCTTATTTCGAACACCATCAACTTACCACTTGCTAATTCAGATTTATCACATCCCCATATGCTCAACGGTCATTCGGAACTTTTAGCTGGACTTCAACATATGCCCTTTGATGCTCCGTTTTCACCAACACTTTTAAACACCTCTTCTGCTCTTAACATAGCTAATACTATACCTACAACAGGTGATGCAAGGCTATTAAACAATAATTCTTTGCTATCTGCAGTGCTGTATAATTTGGGTCAGTCCACTTCTAATATCCCACCTTTGCCTCAGACTACTTTCTCCATGGCATCATCATCTGTGAGCAATGTAGTTGATGAGGCCACTCTTCTGGCGAATTCTGGAGGCCTTAATTCGAGTCATTGGATGCTCAACACCCCCGATCAAGTTCTTGCTCTCTCACAGCTAGCATACCAGAATGGTTTCCTTGTAGCATCGCAAAATGGTTCACCTTATTCAAATGCATTAGTTGGTAAATATCCTCTCCTTGACCTCAATGCAGAAGTGTCTTTAGGAGCTAATGACTCTTTGATGGCGCAAGCAGGTTGCAATACTGATGTGATATGTAGCACTACAGAGCAACCAATTCATACATTAAATATTCCGAATGGACCTGCATCATCATTGCAGCAAACTAGTTCTGTGAAAGTGATAGTTCAGGAAGGAGCTTCCTAGCATTAGCTTAAAATTAATGTACAGAAATCTTGCCGTACCATGTAGGAATGCATTTAGATGTATATTTGCACATCATACTGTATTAGAGGTTTAAAATTGTGGGAGTTTTTCCTCTCCCACTTTTTTTTAATATATTTTTTTTTCAATTATCCTGCTGTCTTACCCAAGTCAGTTCCCTCCCCCCTCCCTCCTTTTGACGGGTATGCATACCTTAACATCAGTATCATGCTCAATGCAAATTAACATATACTTACATGTAAAAACTTCATACATTTGTTTAAATGTGCATTAGAACTTTGTAAAATTCCTCTAAAACATTTTTTATGTACAGATTTTAAATTTCTGTTGTTTGAACTAATCTTTATTTGCAAAAAGTGTGAAAGTACGACATAGTGGAAAATTTAAGTTGTTTTTCTGAATATATGCATGTGGTATGTGTGTTTGAATATTAACTACAGTCAACTAATTTTTGAATTTTGTTCTAATGATCAAGAGATTCACATTAAGTCTTTAAAAAATTTTAGAGGGATTTTAATTTTTTTAAGGGGAAAAAATTTATTATTGTTAATTATATTAGCTAAATATAGCTAAAATTTAATTAAAGTTGATGTTCATAAATCAAATCAACAAATAAAATTCAGTATGTAACAATTTAATAGTAGTTAAAAGTGTATTGTTTTTAGGTAAACAAAATCTGAACATATGCAAGCATTTTTTAAGAACATGATTCACTAAACCTCCCCCTTTATTATTATTTTTTTTTTTTGTTTCTTTGTATTTTTGCTTTTTGTTATCATATAGTTTCCCCTCAAGCTGTGCTTTTTGAGTTTTTTAGAATATTAAATATCAAAAGCTGTATATCAAAGTAAAAAAAGGGAAAGTGAGTAATGAAAACTTTTGTGTTTCTTTGCATTGGTTTTACTTAAGTCTTCTTACTTCAGCCATAAAAATGTACTGTTGTTGATTGTTAATTTTCATAGTATGTCAAAATATATTGGCAGACAAAATTTGGGCCGTTTTTCTGGTTCTTTCACAAAATGTCAATCGATTAAAATGGCCCTTCACAAAATTACAAGTGATTAAAGTGGCCCCTCCACAAAATTATTATCAATTAAAACAACACTTTCACCAAAATAGATTGATTAAAACAACCCTTCATTGGCATTTTACCATGTATTTTAATATGTTTTATAAATTATTTTAAGAAATAAAAGTGACTTTCACAAAAATTGGTATGAAAAATCACAAAAATCGATATTGAAATTCACCCAAATAAATGGTTTTCATAAAAATGGGACTCTAGAAAAATTCCTGGATCGAACCCTGTATATATCTTCAAGGTACTCTTTTGCTTTTATCAACTTAAAAAAATTCTAATTGGTGATTGAAATATGTAGCATCTTAAGAAGATAGTTTATCATAGTTATAGGATATAAAAAAAAAATAATTAAATTTTTATTTAATTTTTTTAATATTGATATATGATCATTTGATTAACTGCTTATCAACATGCATCTAAAACTGACCTTTAATATAAACTATTATAAATATAAGTATTGAAATTATAAAGTTATCTGTGAATTTTTATTTGAAAAAGCTAATGCAACCAAATAATTAAAGACCTGCTGTTTGTGAGTTTGCAACACAACTACAGTACAGCAATTGTTTGAACTACGATAACTTTGCAGGTCATATGTAAACAAATCATTTATTTAAGGGGAAAAAATAATTGCAAAAATGATATGAAGTTTCAGATTTGGTCTAGAAGAAACTTGAGACTGGTGTGCAATTTTTACTCTGAGCTACAACTAATAAAAATAACCTTTTCACAGTTTCTTTTGTATAATTTCATCTGTGTATTAAAAAAAAAATTAGGGATGTATGGATATAATTTTGTTTACCTTTATTTCGTTTGTTAAGTGCTACAGTTAAAAATAAACATCTGAAACAAAACTATTGTCTTATTACTGACCTTTTACTTTAGTAGATTCTATTAAATTTTATGTATTATAATTAAATTGTTTACTGTTCAGAAGTGATATGAAATATGTAAGACACTTAGTACAAAATGTGTGGTTAACCGTCAGTACAAAAAATATTTATTATTATTATTTTTTTAAATTTGTGTTATTGTTATTGGATACTTATGTTGGAATTGCTTATAAAGATATTCCATGCTAACCAATTGCAAAATCTTTGTTTTTAAATCTTTCAATGTTTATTTCTTTTTCTTGATTATTAAACCCCCCCCTCCCCCCCTCCAACTAGGGTTTTATTGCTGCTAGTGGGAATGCAATTGTTGAATGTGTGCTTGATAAACTTATTCTTGTAGTCTTGATTTACTTTTAATGAGTTACTTACTCCACATTCATCTGTTTGTAGTCACTGCATTGTTAATAACTTGCTTTTATAGTTTTTAGAGGTCTTCTGTTTTTAAAAGTGGAGAGGGATTGGTTATATGTTCATGGACTTTAGGGTGCAACATTTGTGCGAATTGTGCAACTGAACTACAATAACTTTGTCATGCCAAAATACTGCTGAATGTCATATTTTTACAGAATTGCAGTACATTATTTTTTATGGAATCTTTTAATTTGTTTCATATTAATATATTGCTTTAATTTATTTATAATTATTCAAAGCAAGCATAGATATTTTACTATGTAGTATGTCTTTCTAGTGTCAAAGTAACTGTCTTTGTCATTTTGTTTTTAAATTAACCATGCTTTAAGTTTTGCTTATTTATATACTGTTAATGATTACAAAGCCTGTAAAAAATGTGAATAGTTTTTTAATGAGAAAATAGCTATTTGTTTTTCTTTTCTTTTCCTTTTTTTTACACACATGTAGAGTATACCAAATTAAGACTATATTAGAAGTCTTGCTTGTATTTTTATGTAAAATTTTTATGTATTCCTAATTTATTTAAAATGTAAATACATTGTATATCTGTCTATGTGTTCATATGCTGTTTTGTCTGAACTGTTTGTTTTAAAAAAAATATTATTAAAAATCTAGTGATAATGTTTGAACAATAATCACTTTTTTTTTTTTTTTTTTTTCCAATTCATTATGAATAAGAAAAGTACTGTGATATACTTATGCATAATTGAGTGAAATGTTGATTTTTTTCCCCATTGTTATTTCTAAAAATTGCAAAAATTTTCCTAAAAAATCTCATTGATGTGTGAATAAGTTTCTGAGCTATATTAATATTTAATTTTTGTTACAATTATGATATAAAATAGTTTAGATGGAAGTTCGTTGTTTAGTTAAAGTGGGTTTGTGTGTTAGATTATTTTGAAAGGGAGAGAGACTTTCAGTATGTTATTCATTGTATTGGACAGCTGTAATAATTTATCTAGTTTTCATGAACATTCTTTGTTTTAAAATTGTTGTTGGAAAGTAATTTTTGGTGAATGCAAAGTTCACTGTGTTTTGTTTATTCAGCCTATTTTCTGTATTTTATTTATTTATTTATTTTTTTTTTAAGTTTGTCATTTTTACTACTATTTAAAGAAAAATTTTTAGTCTAAGCTTTCACAAAAGCTTTAGAAAGGTAATAACTATATTGAATGTTTAAAATTGCAATACTCCCCCTCCCCTTTTCTTCTTCTTCTTCTTTCTTTATTTTTTTAATATAGTTCAGCTTGTGTGTTTTAAGTATAAATATATTTACATTTAAGAAGATTTAGTTAGAGTTGTGATAGTTATAGTTTTAAATTCATCAATCATCAGATTTTGTTATCAAGTTCTATGGTCAGTATAAAATATTGGAAATTTGTGTAACATCTCATTGTGTAAACAAAATTTGCTATTGCTAAAAATTTTGAAGGTACACCAGAAAAGCTTAAATTTTCAAATTAAACTATATTGCTACTCCATTTCTCATATTTTTTCTTACTTGCAGCATTTCCGATTATATTGTATTTTCTTTGCCGTAAGTTAATTTGAAAACCTCTAATTTTCTTTGATTCCACTTTTTCCAAATTCATAGTTGGTTTACATTTTTTTTTTTTTTTTGGAAAAGGGGGGGGGGGTAATTAATTACATTATGGTGGCTTTTTCTCTAGAGCTTCTTATGCATTATTAAACTTACTATCATGATTATCTTTCTCCTTATTAGCTTAAAAAAATCTGCTGCTGATGAAGTCTGTGCTAATTAAAAATCTGATAACAACTGTTTAACAAATAAAACACCAGCATAACTGAATGAACAGTGGTTGGCTACTGTTCTGTTAAAGGTCTCCATCTGTTCTATTCTAGCAGTAAAAATTATAATACAGTAAACTCTTGATTATCTACTATTATCTATCTGATTAAATGCTTTGCAGATTATCTCCAGTTATTCCAACTTTTCAATATATGGAGAAACAAGATGATGCACTATTTTATGATAAAATGATGTTTAAAAAAAAAAAAAAAAAAAAAAAAAAAAACTGGAGTAACAAATAAAAAGATGTTTCGGTATGAAAAGCAAACTTTCCCCCCCTTTGTGTGTGTGTATGAAAAAATAAGTAAAATTGTAAATATGGATAACTTTTTTGTTTGTTTGTTTGAGAGAAAGAGGGGGAGCTATCTTCCCCCCTCCCCTTCTTTTTCAAGTTGTTCAAGAAAATGTTAAAGTGCTCTTTATTAAAATCTATTTTGTTCCTTTAATTGTACCATAAATGATGAATTAATATTTTAACATTTTGTTTCAGAAGAAAAGCAGTTCCCATGAAATTGAACAGGGTTAGGTGAAGGATCCTGAAAGTTTTTATTAACAGGGATGAGATTTTTCAGACTTTTGTCTGATTTTCAGACTTTTCAGTGCTTACAAAAAATTTAGTTTCTTCAATTTTTCAAAAATTTTCTGAATTTTTTTATTTTTTATTAAGGCAAAATTGTACGTAAGTAAGATAGATTTAGTACCAGTACCAATTTCAATATTTATTGAACTTGACATTCATAAGTATCATTGCTCAACTGTTGTTTGCACATTCTTTCAGACTTTTCCTTTTTTGTCAATCTCATCCCTGTGTTAAACTATGAATGTTTTTTTCCAAGATAAAATAATTAAACTGGTAATTTTTAAATGTTAAGACTTTAATTGCAAATTAAAGTAGATGGAAAGTAAAAAATCAATAAATAATAAACGAAAAGAAAGAATTTGTTTATTTTCCAATTTAATTTCCTATTCCCTCCCTTCAAGCAATAGAACAGAAATTGAATAATTGGAATATCAGGGAGCGAATGTAGGTTATGTCTTTCAAGAGATAAATAATGCATTCATCAATTCTGATTAGATTTCAATGTTGGCTGGATTAGATTCTATTTCTATTCTTAACTATATAGACATTCAGGGATCAATGTGCTTGATATTCCTTGTTGAATTTTCCAAGCATTTGTCTATGATGTGTTCTGGTTTGAATATTTATTACCCAGAACGTTTGAATATTATCAGTAGTAATTGCAAGGCTGTTGCAAAATTTTCAGTCCTGATACAACAACAGCATGCAGTTGACTCAGTGGATGCTTTAAATAAATAAAAAAAAAAGCTAGTTTGATTGTTTTCTGCATATTTATAGCATTTCGTTTAATAGATGTAATGGATATATTGCCATTTCTGAAGACAAAATAAGAAATAAATAAAAGCTTTATAATGGAACATTTCAGTAAAATAGGTGTTTGTGTGTAAGTGAAAAATCTTGTTTCTGCTAAATATTTTGCCAGGCCTTGAAAGGTGAGGAAGGAAAATTAATTATAATTTTAATATATTTGCTATAAGAAATGTGGTTAACAAAACCTATGCAATTTTCGTTATGTATGTATATATTAAAAAATAAATAAATGAATAAAAACCGACATTTAGCAAAATTTCTATTCTGAATTTCTGATGTCTTGATTTGTGACTTTGTTCTGTATATATAATATAACTGTCTATTATGGCATTACATTGTTTGGCAGTGAACAAGTAATTACTGAAAGAAGGTTACTAACTTGTAATGAACAGGTTAATAAGTTAACATTTTATTTTAATTTCTTAAAATTTCAAGTAATATTATCAGCTGGTACTTAGTTCTATGTAAATATAAATATTGTATAAACTACCTATTATGTTACTTGTAAAATACTTACAAGTAGGTTCCATTAAAAGTTTTTGTGTAAAGCTTTCTGATAACTAGGAGTGGTATAGTACAGGTCCCCTACTCAATTAAAGTTGTTGAAAAAGTTTTTTATGTTGATTTATTTACTTTCTCAGTAATTTTGCTGATTGTTTCATATTTGTGGTTAACTATAAAAGATGTATCACCCAATTCTTTGAATGGTTGAGAGTTTACTGTATTTTTAGAGGTTAACTCACTGTTTTTGGAAGTACTTAGTTGTCCTAGCCCTTCTATTACTTTCAATTTCATTACTGTAACACCCAGCTCTTTAGCTCCATCTTTTCTACTTATATATATTTGAAGAAGTGAAAATCATATCGCACTTTAAAATAATTATCTTCTTTTATTAGCTACCTTTTTTCCCCTACTTTTCTGGTGTATTCAATTGTAAGAGTTCTCAATTCGATGCACTTAGTCTCAAGCCAAGCTAATGCTTTATGTAATCACCTGTGAATTTTTTTTTTTTTTTTTTTTAAAGCACTGAGTGTCTTCAGGTGTCTTTTTAAGTGTCTTCAGGGTTTCCACAGTCCTTACAAATTATATGGGCACTTAAAAAGTACTTAATTTTCAACAACAGTTTTCAAAATTTCTTTATTTTTTGCAGTAACAAAATGTTATATTTAACCCTTTTAACACAGCGTGTTATCATGCTGCAATACATTAGAATAAAATAATGCATTATTATTTAGAGTGCTAGCTTAAAAAGGTACATTGTTGTGTATGTTTAATATATTATAACTAATTCTGTTTTATTTTCCTCAATGTATATTAGTTGCTAAAGAAATATATTAGCTGGAGTACAATAAAGGTTAAATATGATTTACAATGTGCATGGTGATAGCCCTTTTAAAAAATAATTAGTTGTTTATAAAATCCTTCAAAAGTCTACCTTTTAAAAATAATGGAAATCCTGTATGTTACTAGAAGCTAGAATTAATTTTTGGGGAGTCTAAATGGTAATTTCAAAGAGAATTCTTGAAGCAGTAAAAAATATGAAATTGATTCAATATATTGCAGTTTGTTGTTGTGATATAGAATTCAACTGAATAAGTACACAAAGTTATGTACAAATGACAAACTGTGTATAGATACTTCAGCTGTATTTCTAAAAGGTAATTGGAAATAAAAGAATAAATGGTTGATCAATTGAACTTACAAGTTCAATTGATCATTTTTATTTAATTTACAAGTTTTTTTACAAGATAAATTTACAATTAATAGTTCACACTCCTCCCCCCCCCCTACCTATAGAATGGAAATTGGAAAATTTAATGTCTGTTTATAGATGGAAAAATAATCAGTAACCCATGCTTTAATTGAAAAGAATCTATCTTAATAAATAACTTATTAAAACATAAAATAATGTAACATGTTAAGTGACTAAACTATAACTGTCTTCAAAGAAATAGAATTTTTAATTTCAAACTCAAGAGATGCATTAATGTTTTTTTTTTTCTTCATTTGAAATTTTTTTTTATGCATGTAAATTATGAATGTTCAATTCTATACATTTTTCTTCAATTCTTGTATGAGAGCCAAGTATTTTATATACATTTTTTTTTTGTATGTTGTATTTTAAGATAATTAAATTCATTTAATGAAATAATATTTTGAAAGTGGATTTATTTAACAAAAATAATTTGTTATATGACTTCATTTAACAAGATATGTTTGAATTAGAGTGTTAATTATGCAGAAGATACTACTTATATTGACAAAAATTGCCTGTTATTTTAAAATTTATATTGAAAGAGAGTGTCTGCATGTGATATTTTAGTATGTTTATACCAATTGAAACATAGAAAATGTAATGAATTCTAGTCAAAGTATGTACTGATTATATTATTTGTTTTTTAAATGTAAAATATGTAACATTTTGTATAGTGATCAGCTTATGCACATATGAAAGTAAGTCATCAGGATTGAAAACTTTTTTAAATGCTTTTACAAATTCTATATTATGTGTATATATAATTTATGTGTAATAGCTAACTGTGTCCGTTTTAAATTATCTAAGATGTTTTATATATAAATTTGAACAAATGGTTGTTAATTTTTCATATAAAAACTTTGCATTCACCTTAGTTATTGTTTATCTTGTTTGATTACGAATTTTCTTGTATTGCAAAAGTGTACAAAATGTTTCTTCTGTACCTCATATATAATTAAAAAAATATAAATTATTATAATATTCAAGTTATCTCTCATTTTTTTCTCCCGTATTATCAGTCAGTTTATTTTATTTTACTTACATTATTTTAAAATATCATAAGTATTAGATTACAGGAAGGACATACAATATTTTATTTAATTCATATCAGCTGTGGGCATGCTCCTTTAAATATTGTAATGGAAGTAAATATATTTTAAAATTTCTTGTAAATAACAATATAATTATAAAAATAAGCAGCATGGACCATTCTGCCACCACTTTCTGCTTGTGTCGAAGGAGAAACTTTCCACAGCTTAAGAAGTGTGGACCCTTTGTACCACTAAAATGATCCGCACTGCTCATTTTTGTACTTATATCTGTTATTTTCTAAGTTCTTTATTACTTTAACTATTTAACATCAGATTTATTTTGAGCTTTCTTATTATATTTTCATTAATCCATAGTTTCAAAATGAAAGCCTAAATTTTATAAAAAAAAAAAAAAAAATCTGCCTGTTAGTTCGTATGGAAGCAAGTGCTAAGAACTGAATTTATGTTATTTCCTCTTTGTAAACATAATATGGTGCTTTAATGTTCATTGATTTAGATACATATGGCAATACTAGACTATACACATCCTGTATACGTATATACATGCATCTATGTTGTTAGGAGTAACTAAAGTTCTGTATAGAAATCTATTGAAACAGTTTTTAAAAGCCTTTAATATTCATTCTAAAAAGTTGGTCTACTTGTGCATTTCTTTCTTTAGTTGTTTGAATTCAAATTATCCATGTCTCAGTATTTCTGTAAATATTGTTTTTAAACTGTCTAGACTTCAATCTATTGTTATAAAAGAAACTATCCATTTATAACCATTGGATACTGAAAAACAGTGTGAATCCATTCATTCACTGAAGAAATCGTTTATAGTATTTTCTGTAGATCTAACTGTTGTGCTGTAAGTGTTAGACTATGTTTTGAATGTCAAAGATTACTTTAAAAAATTGTGAAAGAAAAAGTAAAGAAAGGAGAAAAAAAACTTCTTACTTTTGGATGTTTTAAGTTACTTTGTCTAATAAGTGTTGCAACACATCTGCTTTCTTTGACCAACGAAAATATTTTATTATTCATAATAATATTCCAGTATTTCCGTTAACTGTAAACTAAGTTTTACTCATTTCCTTAATTGTATGCTCTTTAATAACTGAACATTTTATCCCAACTACAGTCAACTCTGGTTGGAGTGAACCTCAAGAGAAGCAGATTTTACTCACAATATTTAAGGTTCTGTAAAACTGAAGTGTCCTCCCTTAATTTGAATGAAGTAAGAAGTTGAACAGGAAACTAAATACATTACTTATGTATACACACATACAGGCTGTCCCAAAAAGATCACAGCACACTTTAGTTCTTCACCTATCAGAGATAAGTAGGCAATGTAAATTGGAAAAAAAAAAAAAAAGTTCAAAATAAGGTAAGAGAAAAGGCTACTTTAAGAAAAATTTCCTCTTGTTAATTTTAAAAAAGTTACAATTTTTAAATTTGTACAGGACTCCTGTACAAAAAAAAAAAAAAAAAAAAAATTCCCTACCTATTAATAAAATTTGCCTCATACACCAATTAGGTGATGCACAAAACTTCAGCCTTTTATTATAAAATGTCTCAGAGATACGATAAAGATGGTCAGGGGCATGAATTTGAATGTAAATGTTCGTTACTAGAGAGCAAAAAAGTATTTTCTTAATTTCTGTATGCCCCTTGAAATGCGATCATTCAACATGATGTTTTCCCTTCAAGAGCTATTGAAAACTTGTTTAAGTCAGCATATATTTATCCTCATACCTCTGGCATTCTTTAGAATATAATTCTCAAGTTTTGTACAACACCTCATTAGTGTATGGGGCACATTTTGCTATTTGGGTAATGTTTTTGTAGGGAGTCATATACAAATTTAAAAAGTACAGCTTTTTAAAAATTAATGAAAGGAATTTTTCTTAATTTGGTCTTTTTCCATACCTTATTTTGCACTTTTCTTTCAATTTACATCGCCCACTTTTTTTTTCTAAGAGAAGAATTAAAGTGTGTTACCACCTTTAGGACATTCTGTATGTAAGTTAACTACCTTAAGCATGAGAATAGTCTGCACCCGTTTTCTGTAGTTCAAATAAACAAGTTTTTCTCAGTCCTTTTTTTATTGTGGCATATGGTGGTATTTATTTCTGGAAGAGGAGTATAACATTTCTTACAAAACTAATAAAATAAAAAAAAAAGATTATTCAAATAGCATGAAAGTAAAATTATTGCAAGCAATTATACAATGTATGATTACATTAATAAGTATGTAGCATAATATTTATAAATTTCTTGAGCAGAATGGTAACAGACAGTTATATCAAAAGCTACATTTTCCCCATTGTTACACAAAATAATGAAAAATGAATAAAGATTGTTTAGGTTTACAGTACAAACCTTATGCGAATACAAAGAAGAGGAAAAGTATTTCAAAGATTCAAAATATTCTTTTCTGCCGGTAATCAACCACTTCACTTTCTTATATTCTGCATGAAAACAACCAATACATTTAGTAGTTCCCATCTGCAATTTTTTTAATACTTGCTATGGTTTGTTACTAGATAAAACAATTACAAGTAAATAAAATTCAATGAATAATCGAAAAAATGTTAAAAATAGCACTCAGTGAAAAAAATTTGAAGATTACTTCTCTTATAAGCTTGGCTTTCTTTGTGCATTTTTTTTTCTCCCTATCTGGAAAAATGTTATGGTTTATAATGGCTTACAACGGCTTTTTGTTTAAAATAAACTTTTCTGAAATTTATAATGAAGCTGGCTATAAAATAAGGCTTTCATTGATTATATGGACTGCTCACTTTATTAGCTACTTTTTATAGCTAAAATTATCTAATCCTTTAAATAGTCTTTGCTTGAAAAGGTATTTGATTCAAAAAATGAAATTTCATATTTTGTTAGGTTATTTATTTTTTGTTAAATTATTCATTTAAAAAAAAATTCATGAGTTTATAGAAAAGTTCATTAAAACTAAAAAGTTATATAGACATTTCTAATATATGAATATGAAGACTGATGAGTTTCATTTATTTAAGCCAATTGTTCACCACAAGCTGCTGATTATTGGAGGGACAAAGACCAGAATATTTTCTCTTTTTTTTATCTTTATTAACAATTAAGATTAATTAGTCAAAATATTGGGGGCGGGGCACATCTCTGCATCTCTATAGGTTGCAACGCACATGTGGTCATCGTGTTCAGAGTTGACTGTACATCATCACATATTATTCTGAGACATGTTTCAAGCTTTTTATTCTTCATTAGTTTTCTGGAGCCCTGAGTAAGCATGTGCTAAGTATGAAAGTTCTTTAAATGCAAGGTGTAAAAGTGCTATTGCTGTTATTCATCTGATCTCTGTCATGAAATTTTCATTAGTAATTAGAGAAGGATGAAGATGAGGAGGTACTCAGCCTGAACCCATGCTGAAGATGAGTCAACCTCTTTTAATTTCCATTGATATTCAGACTTGGGCTTGTACAGAAATTCTAATTTATTTAGCATCTGGTGTAACAGATTTTAAAAATATTTTATCGTTTTAAGTATAAGCATATTTGGAGGAAAATAAAATGTATAGTAAACTTTTTGAAGGGATCTTAGCTGCTTTTATAATTCATGGTGTTTTGACGATTATTGACACTTTTTTATTTTTGTTTTATGTTAAATCATAACCACATTAAATTTTGATCGTTTTATCATGTATCGTCTAATGCATAATCTATGCATTAGATGTGTGGCCAAACATTTTTGTGTGTGAGGGGGGGGGGGGTTTCAAATAGAGTTAAGGGACACATGCTTTCCTTTGTTCTCCTTAACGCCATGCTTATAATCAAGTGTTACATGGTTAATCAAAAGATTAGATATCTGTTTAATGCTAAATGGATATCATTTCCATGTTTTCACAAATTGAAAATGCTTTGATTGCATTTGTTGTTGACATTTTGAATAACTATTTTATCTCTGAATGAAAGATTTGAAAAGTTTCAAATTTCTCATGATGTGTAATACAAAATTTAGAATTTTTCTTAGCATAAATGCCTATTATCTATTAATTAAAAGCTTTTATTAAATCTATGATTTATATTTCTTAAATAAATTATTTCAATCTCTCTAAGATTCAAAAATTAGCCTAAATTTGTCTGTAATTGAAATTTATTTTTAAAGCAAATTAGCCTCTGGTAAAATTTTACTATCTTGCTTTGTGTTCAGGGGCGTAGCCACGGGGGTCCCCCCATGAGGAATTTTTTGCCATGCAAAATGTATATTCTTCACTACATTATCACACACACGTATACATATATATGAGTTGTAATAGTCGTAACCCCCCCCCCATGAAAATTTTCTGGCTACGCCCCTGTTTGTGTTTTATGCTTTTTTATGCATAATTTGCTTACTCAGAAGAAGGTTAAAAACATGTCTCTAAGTGATATTATGTGATGTACTTGAGAAACATTTCTAACTTATCGTAAGCATTTTAATTGATTATAATAGCCAAGTAAGTGTTCTAGGTTACTTAAAAAGTTCCTTTACGTACTTTACAATATGACAATATTGATTAATATATGCTTGCTCCTTTGAAAATCAGTTTAAGTTAATGTAGTCAAAAGCTTCTTTTAATCTCAAACATTTTCTTGCCCATAGAAAATGTTTTTTCCTTCCTCTCATAGGATAACTTGAAGGTAACAAAAATTTTGTAATAAAAGTACTTGAGCCTGGCTTTTTTTAAAATAATTAAAATCGCTATGCTGTATACAGTGTTTAGTTGATGTTTAAACTTCAGTGAGAATGTATTGTACAATATATCATAAAATGAAGAGTTATTTAAGATATGAAATACATTATATTAATAAATAAGTTTTCGTAATAAAAGGTGTGATAAATATATTTGTTATGTCTCTCTCATTTTGCATCTCCTGTATATGACACATAAGTTCACAATAGGGGCATATCCTCTAGACAACTGTGGCCCAGCCAGCAGGCGAGTTTGGGAGTTAACCTCCCTAAAATTTTTCAGAAAGGTCCGTATTCTTGGCAATGCATTCTCTAGGGGTTAAGGGCTGACAAAAAATTAATAGCTTTGAATTTCGAATTTTTAGTTAGGAATTTTAGAGATATTTTATGTCATTTTCATATTCATTTATAAATATTTATTTAAACCAGAAGTATGAAAGGAACATCATGTTGAAATATTGCAATTTATTCAAAATTTAACTCTTAGCATAGTATTTGTATTTTTCAGAAGACATTGCTTTTTTACATTGGCTCATTTTGTGATAATTTTTCATGAAACTTTGTTCACCCTCTAAAAAAAGTATTCGAGTGCAAGAAAAATTTCGTACGTCAATTTCATATTTAAAGAATGATTCTTTAAGAAAAGTGATTAATCATTAACAAAACTGAAATGGGAAATTTGGCTCATAGTCGAATACTTTATTGAATGTCTACACATGCAATGACAACAAACGTTTTCAGAGATCGAATTTCATTGTTTCTCCGAGTAGAAGGCGCTTTTAGTTGTCTTTTTTTTTTTTCCTTCAGTTTTTTTCTTAAAGAAATAAACAAAACGGAAACTTTCATAGAAAAAGTTCAAATCTTTAAATTTGAGGACTTTTCGCGTCCCCTTGAAGTCGGAGTATTTTTGGGGACAAAATGAAAAAAAGATCTATATTTGGGGACTGTCCTCGAATTTCCAGGACGTATAGTCACCTTAGGAAAGGTTGAAAGATTTTTAATTCTTTCCACCATCTCACGCAACTCATCAGAAGGGGAGGAGATTTGATTGAGTATTGCATCTTCTCCAAGCTCTTTACTACCGATGTGGACAACACACAGGCACGTGCCAACAGGGGGGGGGGTTTCGCCCCCTCTGCATACGATGAGAGGGGGTGAACTACATAATTTACCCCCCCCCCTTATCAAGCACGTGCCAACAGGGAGGGTAGGGGGCTTTTCGCCTCCCCTGTGTATGAGGAGAGGCAGGGCCTGATTATGACCAACAGGGGTTCCGGGCATTGATCAATTTGGGGGTCCCCAGTATGATTTTTGTCTTATTTTTCATAAAATTTTGATATAAAAAAAGAATATTTCGGAACAACATTTTAAAGTGGGGGGGCCCTTTCGAGCCGGGGCCCTGGGCAAAGTCCCGATTTGCACATGCAATAATAAGGCTCTGAGGAGAGGAGGCGAACTGTATAATTCGCCTTCCTCTCTATTAAGAAGTTTAATACATTATTGCAGTGAAAACTCCACCTGAAAATTCGACACTTGCTGTACCCTCGAAAACAAGGCCGTAGCCATGGGGGGGGGGGATCATGGGAATTTTTATCCCCCTCCCCCGAAATTTTCGTCAGTGCATTAGTAGTTTATTTGCATTCTGGAGACAATTACAGGCGCAAAACATTTCAGTACTACCCCCCCCCCCCTCTCCGAAGCGCTGCATATCCCCCACCGAATTTTTTTTTCTGGCTAAGGCCTCGCCCGAAAAGTGTCTAATTTATAGTGGTACATTTCAATGCTATGGACACCTTCTATTCTCCAGAAAATTGTCCGACTTGGAAGGTTTCACTGTACTAGCACAAAAATAATTCGGAGCCGTGCTTAAGGGGTGGCGAACTGGGCAACGACCCAGGGGCGCTAAAAAACTATTGAATTCATAGATATCAAGTAGTCTAATAAACTTACTGACCTAGATCTGCTAAAAACTGTACATCGATAAGCATAGACGAGAAAAAATACATAATTTGTAATTTCGTGTATAGTTTTCTTTTTCAAATTTACAGCACTGTAAGCAAGAATGCAGCTTTTACATTATGGAAAAGTATTTTAATGCAATTAATAAAATTTACCTAATT
Source organism: Cheiracanthium punctorium (assembly GCA_038373885.1). Classification (NCBI taxonomy): domain Eukaryota; kingdom Metazoa; phylum Arthropoda; class Arachnida; order Araneae; family Cheiracanthiidae; genus Cheiracanthium; species Cheiracanthium punctorium. The sequence continues at coordinate 62,376 of JAWZYV010014785.1, forward strand.
AGAGTCAGTACAAGCTTTTCTGGGGGATGGCAAGAGGGGGGGGGGTCAAGATCCACTATTCAAAACACCTGCAGTTGGTTTTTGTCCAGGGCCGCTAAATCCCTAAGCACGTTCCTGATAGTCTAAAACTGTTCGGATAAACAACTTCGGATTCTGATTTCAGTCACTGTCAGTCTAGTAGCGAAACAATTCAGTGAGTGTGTAGTTGGGAGCACGCTGCTGCCGACTTTTATACGGGGATTTACGGGCCTTTAACTATTAAAATGCGTCACATGACCAAAAAATGCGGGACCTAGTTTACTTATTGGAAAGCGAGAGGCAGGGCCTTAAAAGCTTCAGAACGAAATCTTATATAGCTCTTTCTCTCTGCAACAAACAAGCGTTGAAGAGCCCTGCAAGGACGCCCACAGAAATTTTTTCAAGGGGGGGGGGGGTAAACTCCAAAAAAAAATTTCTAGAGGGGGCAAATTTCGCACTTGTAATAATTTGAGTTTCGATTTGGTTTTGTAATGCAAATTTGTTTACTTCATAACACTATACCGGGTGATTCAAAATAGATGTTAAGGCGATTATTTTTTAAACCGTAAGTGATCGAAATATACTTCCAAGGGGATGTCTCAAAAGGGATAAAAATTTAATTACTTTTTAACTGACGTTAATGTATGTTAATAATCACTCGATAGACACAATTGACCCCTCAAATCCTAATTTAGCTAGAAGTTTTCTGTAAAGCATATTTGGCAGATGCTAGTGAAAGTTACCACACCATAGTAACCTACACCATTATTTTGTCATTCTCTTTCACACTTAAAAATTCCTTCTCTAGAAGTGTGACGCAATTAGTGGATGCCCCCTCCCTAAAAGACTAAATTATTATTAATTTCATAAAGTAGTACCGATCAAGTAAAACTGTACCTATTAATTCCATACATTTGAATGCCTTTAATTGCTTTTCCCAACAATGGGATCTTTATTTATCTTTTATCAACTCATAGTTGGTCCCCTAAAGCAAAGATTTTTTTCGCCTGAAAACTGACGCCAGCATAGTAGGTAAAGTGGTGTGAGTCATCAGTTTCAAAATTAATTTTCTCGCTAACTATTCCAAGTAGAGACACGGGATTTGTTTTATTAATTTTCTTAGGCAAAGAACAACATACTAAATATAAAGGGTAAGAAAGGAGGGACCGTATAATAATTATATAAATTACGTATACTAATATGTATACAACCCCCAGTAAAAGAAATGCCATATCTGAAAGCTACTGTTGATTTGACGAACTTTTCTAATTGGAAGTATGTTTCGATCACTTACGGTTTAAAAAATAATCGGCTCAACATCTATTTTCAATCACCCTGCATACTAAATCTCCAGGGGGGAGGGGGGGATGCCCTACCTTGTCCCCCATTATGGGCGCCCATGAGCCCTGGTAGCTCCTGCAGTATTTAAGACACTGGACTGCAGGTTCTATTTCGACATACCACTGAAGACCGTGTACGTGCACGTTTAACCTGTCGTGGATCCAGCAAACAGGCTAGGGGATTCAGCTCCCCAACAGGCTATTGCTTTATTTAATTAACTCCGAAAAATTCTGTATTCGCCCCTGAAAATAATATATTGAATCAAAAGAGTTGAGTGTTTGAGGCAATGAAGAATGGGAGAGGTGACCCCCCCCCCCCAGACACACACACACGCACACTTCCGATGCTATTATGGCTAATTGTTTGAAGTGAACATCAGTGGTCAATTTATAACCAACACGAGACGATTTGTTTTGCAATATATGACTTCAAAAAGTTTTTTTTTTCCTATTTGTAATCTTATAAATAAAAATGAAATTCTGTTTGTTTGTTTGTTTGTTTGTTTGTGGATTTGAGTTGTATACAAATCCACAAAAATGGACCTATCAGCCTGAAATTTTGCACAGATATGTAAAATAATATAGAATAAATCATAGTCCACTTTAAAACTTTGAAAGTCCACCCGTTCCCGGAATTTAAGAGATTTTTTATGTTCTCCACGCAAAAAGCTTTCCGTAATTGTAACCCCTGTAGTGAAAAAAGTGTGAAATAAGGATCGTGGTTGCCATGTGTGGCGATTTTGCCGAATAAGATGTTTTAAATTCTCAAACTAAAAATAAAAGAATAATAATGATTTTTTTTTTGTTAGTTTATATTCGTAAGGTTATATTTTTTTTAATTATAATATCGTGTGCATGGGAAATCGGAGCAGGAATGAAATGTTTTATACGCAAAACAATAAGAATTGAAGATTTCCGAGGCTAATATGTTAAAATTTTTTAGTTTGGCGAAAAAATAAAATGGCTCAAATGCCGAGAAAGTGAGTTCTAGCGGTTTGCACAGTTTCCGGCTTCGCGCAATTTACTGAGAGCTTAAGGAAACGGATTTTTGAAAACAAGTGCAAAGGTTTTATTAGAATACAGCGTTAAATTTTAATGATCCGTGCGAAAATAATGCAGTTATTAAGGGATTTCAAGCGATCTATCTTCAGCATTCTCGCGATTTTGAGGAGGATTCTAACGCTTGGCGCTATTTATCGTAATTTAATCGTCTGCTATTTGGGTTATGAATACACCTGCGTATAAGTTTTTGAAATTTTCATTCAGTTGGAATTGTGCATTTTTCTGAGCAGCTTTTCTGCATCTAATGTATTACATCCAGAAAAAAGGATGTTAGAAATATCAATTTTAATTTTGTTTAATCACACTCATGAATAATGATACACTTTCCAACTTAATGAAAGAAGGAACGAAAATAGGGAAGACCCATGGATTATAACTCTTTTTATATATAGCACTTTAGTGCGTATTTAAAAATCTGAAAGTGTGTCAGATTTTCTATGATTCTAGCGCTTGGCGCAATTTAATGAGAGGGTATTTTTAAAAACAAGCGTAGGTTATCTTATAAATAAAAATGAAATTCTGTTTGTCAATTTGTTGATTTGGGTAGTATACAATTCCACAAAAATGGACCTGTCAGCCTGAAATTTTACACAGATATGTAAAATAATATAGAATAAATGATAGTCCACTTTAAAACTTTGAAACTCCACTTAAAAACGTTTTCCTCCTGAATGGTTCTCTTAATTTCCGTTCCCGGAATTTAAGAGATTTTTTATGTTCTCCATGCAGAAAGCTTTACGTAATATTAACCCCTGTAGTGAAAAAGTGTGTGAAATAAGCATCTTGGTTGCCATGTGTGGCGATTTTGCCGAATAAAATGTTTTAAATTCTTAAAGTAAAAATAAAAGAATAATAATGATTTTTTTAGTTTATTTTTTTAGGTTATTTTTTTAATTATAATATCGTGTGCGCATAAGAAATGAGAGCAGGAATGAAATGTTTTATACGCAAAACAATGAGGATCGAAGATATCCGAGACTAATATGTAATTTTTTTTAGTTTGGCGAAAAAAAAATGGCTGATATGCCGATTTTTAGAGAGTGAGTTCTAGCGGTTTGCACAGTTTTAGGCTTTTTGGCGCAATTTACTGAGAGCTTAAGGGAATAGCATTTTTGAAAACAAGTGTATAGGTTTTCTTAGAATACTGCATTAAATGTTAACTATCCGTGCAGAAATAATGCAGTTATTAGGGCATTTCAAGCGATGTAGCTTCAGAATTCTCGCCAATTGAGTACATTGATTTAACTTGGGGGAAATCCGCCAAATTTCAGAAAATTGAAATCTTCGCATTTAGTACATCGAGGTAACGATGAATAAAACATGTTATAGTTGATAATTTAAAAAATGCGGCTGTATTAAGGGATTCCACTTTTCAAATAAATGCCTGGCGGTCGAACCATTTCCCATTTTGATTGCTGCTAAGTCAATGCTTCGAATGATTCCCTGAAAAAACTCTTGCAAAATGGCGTATGCTGGCACTTTGGCGAGGCTTAGATTTGAAACTGGATTTTACTTGAGACTGGTATATACGTATAATAAGACTGGTTATAGATAAAAATGAATGTTGGTATGTGTGTAGGAGGTTGAAAAACTCCAGCACCGTTTCACCGATCACCATGAAATTTGGTTCACCTAAGTCTTTTATCATGGAGAAGGTTTTTATGCTATCCGTTTTCCTCTAACTTTTCACTAGGTGGCGCAGAAGAACGTCGAATTCAATTCCGTTTAGCCGTTTGCTATGCGAATATCGTCCAACCAATTCCGATGAAATTTGGTACACGCGAATATTAGAACACGGAGAATATTTTTCACTATCCATTTGCTGTAACTTACCGCTAAATAGCGCTGCAACGCATCAACTTCCATACCGTTCGACCGATCGGCATGAATTTTTTTATACTTACACATTTGAGAACGAAGAATATATTCTAACTGCGTTACTTTTGATGTTACTCACCACTAGATGGCACTGCAATGCATTATTATTTTAACTCGCCACTAGATGACGCTGCAGCAGGCCAAATTTTTGACCATTCAAACGGTGGCTATGAAAATCAGTATACATAGCTATTTGAACAATGAGAATATTTTGGCGTTATCCATTTTGCTATAACTCGCCACATGACGGCGCTGTAGCAAATCATTACTTTAATTAACCACTAGATGGCCCTGCAGTGTATCACTTCTTGACTGTGCGAATGATCGCTATGAAAATAGGTATACATAGATATTTGAACACGGGGAAGAGTTTGGCACGATCCATTTTCCTATAACTTGACACTAGATGTCGCATCAACACATGAACTTCAAGACTATTCAGCCGATCGTCATGAAAATTCGTATACATCGATATCTGAATGCGAAGAATATTTTTGCCGTATCCGTTTTGCTAAAACTCGCCACTAGATTGTGCTACGCCGCATCGCCTTCTGCACCGTAAAAACGATTGCCTTGAAATTCAGTATGCATGATTATTGAACACAATATAACGCGATATCCATTTTGCTATATCTCTTTATTACAATAAATAGTAATTTCAACAAATATTAATATCAAAATTCCATTCATTCCCGTGCGAAGAACGGGTACTTCAGCTAGTTTTCAATAAATGTAAAAGGCCCAGAGATAATCACTGAAGAAGTGAAGAGAAATTATGGAAAAGAAAAAGAAAATCTTAAGTACTCCCTATTTTGCAAAATGCTGCATTTAAAGAAATCAGCAGTGAGATTATTTTTATTTGAAATTTTAATAAACTGTATTATAAAATTTGTATATTATATAGAGTAAGTTTGTTATATAAGAGGGCACAATAAAACTTATGAAGGAATTCTGAATTATTTTTACTTTCCGAACATGTACCATGTAAGGAAAGTATTGTAATCATGAAAAAATTCGAATTCGAGATTTTGGTGTATTTACACGTTTTGAGGTCTTCTGAATTCATTCATGCTATTTTTTAGTTTTTGATTTTAATTTGCTGCTTTGTTTGTTTCTTTTCTTCTGTTTCTTCTTCGTTTTTATCCGAGGGTTGTGTATTTTTTAAGCTTTTTTTTTTTTTTTTTTTTGAGGGGGACGAGTGGGGAAATCATGTCACTCTGCTTTTAAAATGAGCACAGAATGTGTCTACACAAACTGTTCTATAGTAAAAAGTTTCAAGCATAGAAATTGCATTGCGAAATGAACTTAGACGCGACTAGTTTTGGAATATGCATGTATGCATGTTACATTATGCTGTAAAATGTTTTTCTGGATGTTTCATAACTTTTATAAGTAATTAATTTGCCGTTTATAAAACTGTCTTTAAATCACAGCTTGTGAAAATAGTATCAAATTTGTTTTGAGTCTCTGGCGTAATTTCCTTCGCTGAAATTAGCAATACTTCTTAATCTTTTGGTAGGTTTTTAGGCTATTATCGTAAACAAATTATATTCAATAAGTAGAAGGAAGTGTTGAACATATTATTGCTAAGCTTGACAACTGCCAGTAAAGTGGAACAAGCATGTTGTAGGTAACGAACAATTCAGCTTGTGTCTGAGATGGATGAATCCCGTCACATTTGAAGTTAAAGAAGACTTTATGGGGATGTATTCTACAAAAGATGCCAAAGCTAATACTTTATTTCATGCCATTGAAGATGTGATGATAAGGCTTGGTTAGGTCAACAAGTTACAGGACACTGCTTTGATGGAGCACCTAATATGTCTAGTCATTTACATGGTGTTCAAAAGCTCATAGCAGATGTTCAACCAAAATCATTATTTGTCCATTGCAGCAACCATTGCTTGGACTTGTGCCTCCAAGAAGCAGCTAGGTCTTGTTCTCTACTTTGTGAAGTCTTAGCATTGGTAAAGGATGTTTCAAACGTCATATTATCTTCTGCGAAAAGAAAAAGTATTTATTCGAACATCGTTCTTAAACCGTGCGATGAAGATAATGATGGAAAAGGAAAAGTCCAAAATCTCCTTCCACTTTGTCCAGCTAGATGGTTTGTTCGAGTTAACGCCTTAAAAAGTTTTATTTCAAATTACGAAAGAGTACTACAGACAATAAAAAGCTTTTTGGATGGCAAAAATTCAGTTACCGATAATAAAAGGGCAGCGAGCATTAAAAGGCTATAAAAGACAACTGAAAAAAGCAAAGACGATGTTTGCATTAAAAGTAGCAATTGAAATTTTCAGTCCATGTGAACAATTCGCTGTAACTTTGCAGAACGCGAGATATACTGCTATGAAGGCAAAAATATATGCAGAGTATCTGTCGGAGACTTTTTCAAATATGAGGAGTGACGAAAAATTTGAATATATTTGGACAGAAACAAAAACAGCCGCTGAATTTTACAATTGGAGCTTCCACATCCATCTAGAAAAAGAAAACTTCCAAGTCGGTATGAGTATTCCAGTATTTCTCAAAATTTCCCTACAACCAACATTAGTGAAACAGCTCAACTTCGAAAAAGCTTCTTTGAAGTCATTCATATAGTCTCTAATGAAATTGAAAAAAGATTTCATCAACCAGGAATTGAGAATATGGTAAAATTGAGAGAGATCATGAGTGAATATTCAAACTTGTAGAATTGATCTCCATTGTACCTGCATCTGCAGCTACAGCTGAAAGATCTTGCAGCGCTCTTAGACGTGTAAAAACGTATTTGCGCACAAACATGACACAAAAACGTTTAACACATCTCCTAATTCTCAACATTCACCAATCTTACACTGCAAAAATCAATTTAGACTATATCATAAAAGAGTTTGTGTGTGAACTGCAGAAAGGAAATCTGTATTTGGTAATTAAATTTGTTAGTAAATTTGGCTGACTTCCAGATATAAAAAATCTGATGTGTACAACACATGACTTCAGTGCCGTAACTTGGGTTTAGGTGGTCCAGGGGCGAGAGTGAACATGGGGGCCCTTTTAATCTTATATTTTAAGAACGAATATAGGTTAGCACGTACATGTATTTGTATGTACGCAAAGACAGAATTAAACACTTTCAGTTAATAACACATATGATATAATATAAGTATTTATTTTTTAAAAAATTAAAAAATCCACATCTATTTTAAATAAATAAATTTTCTAAAAATTTTTTCTGAAAAATTGACTTTAAGAACACAATTTACAACAGGCAACATACAACACTAAAGAGAAGTCAGTGGCGTACCTCTAAGCTATAGCAAGAAAGGCGTGTGTCATTTATGACACTTGAAAAGGGGTGCAGATTTCTACTGCTGGATGACGCAATAAAAGAAGCGTTTAACAAGTACGATCTCATCGTTGCAAGGACGTGACAATAGCTATTCTCTCTTCTGTACCCATCGTTGCTTCCCGTATGAGTACTTGAATGCCTATGATGTAGCTCAACGCAAACGCCTTCTCGATACAAGAGCATTGAAACATTCAGGTCTGGTAGCAACGATGAGAACAGAAGAGAGAATCGCTATACCGTCGCCTCTTAATGATGGGAGCGAACAGATTAAAGTTAATAAGACACTACTTATTGTGACCAAACTTTTTGATAGTTTTTTCATTTGCTTAATCAATGGCCACAACACAAACTATGGAACAAAGAATGGTCATATACAAACGAAGAGATCGGTGTCGTTCTTACTAAGAAAAAGAAAGTGCAATTTTGTTGCCTGCCATGGGCACTACTTTACCTGGGTATGCCATTGGGAAAAATAAGAATTATAATGGTTAAATACATTTACTAAAAACTACTGAAGAAAAAAAAACAGTAAATACTAGTAATATTCTATTAGTCTGAAAATTCTTCTTTTAATATAATTTAAATTACTAAAAATTACAGCAGCAACACCAAACGCTTATCTATTCGTCCTAAATTTTAGCAAGATTATACTACTGAATTGGTCATTCATTTACTCAGCTAAGAAAAGAGTAAAACACAAAAGAAATAAAACACTTGTCTTTAAAAAATTATAATCGGATAACAGCAATATTTATTTGTTGCAAATTTCATTCATATTAAAATTCTTTATTTACCAATAATAATATATTAAGAGTAAAATGTTTACTTAAACTATAAACCTCACAACATTCTAATCTTCCTTGACATTGCATGTAAAGGTAAATATAATTTTATTTTCGTACTTTCGTATTAAAATATTTATAAGTTATTAATATTAGTTTTATTACGTAATTAATATTATGATTATTATAAGTTGTAGCCTTATCGAAGAAAAAAGCAGTAATTAAACTAACAGCTTTTACTTTTCGGGTTGTAAAATATTAAAAGCCTATACTTTATATTGCATCCAACATATTAACGAATGTATTTTAATAAAAAAGTTTAGTGTTAAATTTTCATATTCGAACAAAATGTATATTTGTTTATTCGAAACTTTAAAATTTAATAAATTATAACAGTAAATAAACACATTACTATTACTTAAAATAAAAGTAGCAGATAGAAAATGTTGAAAAATTAAGACATGATTTATGGATACAATTAATTATAGATTCTGTTTTTTTACATACAGTGACATGTTATGTGAAATATAAAATATGAACTAACCTTTTAAGAATTCCACATTATGTTGCAAAGTATTTTCATCTTCTGATGTTGTATTTCCAGACGCTGAATTTTCTGCATTATGCAGCGAGTCAGAGCATTCAGCTAAATTAATATTGTCTCTGGATTTTTCTTCCGAATGTATTAAAAGTTCATCTGAAGGGAATTCTCTTAAATTTTTTTCCTTAAAGAATATTTCATTTGGAATCTGTCGCAATACATCTCACACCAAAAGAATCTCCATCTCTAATCCAACATGCCAAACTTTTCGCATATTTTGTTGCCTCTAACTTCAGCTAAGCAGCTCTTTTACGCTTTTGAGACCCACTTGCAAAAGTCCTTTTTATATTGAATTAAATTATGTATAAGGAAGCTCTGTAATGATTTAATCCTATGAAATAAACTGTTGAAGAATTAACAACACCAAACTTACTCCCAAATTTTACCTAAAATTTAAGAAGTCGAAAAAAAAACACAGAATACTCGAATATCGCACTTTCAAAGCGATTTTTGTCACAGTGTTCACTAGAATAAACTGAGCTTCTAGACTGCAGGCACTTTCCATGTGTTAAAATAGTGCTAAATTATGCTAACTTTAAAAGGTTCACCTTGCAGAAATGAGAAAAAAAGATCAAAGAAAGCAGATATAACTCAGTTTATGACTGAAATGAAAGTCTGTTCACCAGAAACATGCAGTTCTACCGTTTAGTTAAATTAATGAATTGAACAGAATGCCCCGCACCCACCGCCAGAGAAGTGCCGCTAGCAATTTTGAGCGGTCGGTACTGTTAGTACTAAACTATCTACAAGTCTTGGGGTGGTCTGATTCATAGGACCGATACTGTTCTTAGGACAGTGATTGATTGCTTCGGAACAAAATAAAAGGAAGCTCTTTGGCGTTTTAAATAGGCAAATATTTTGAAACCATGTGTGATCCATTTGATGCCTACAATTTTCAGACCTTGTTAATTACATCGTCTGAGTGGCGAGCACATGGGTGCCCATAAGATAAGAATAATTTTAGAGAGGGCCTTCCATTTGTGGAAAGGAACTCATCTCAGGCTTTGAAATATTTTAGAATGAAAACAGAACAAAACTACGAAAGAATTCAGAACGCCGTAAAAATGCTCATTTCGCAATCCCCACAGTGCTGAATGAATTATTTTTTAAATGACATGAAGTACTTTCCAATCCCTATTCTTTTTTTCTTTTCCATTTGAGAACTAAAAACCTTTGTTTTTTTACTTTTTATACAAAGAACGGGCAAAAGTGTATACTTGTCATGAATAAGTCACTGACTAGAAGTAGATGAGTTCCAAAATTTTCCAAAGTTATTTTTCCTCACGCTTCGTCCCTTTTCTCGTGGAACTTTATGCTCTCCCCATCTTAAATAGTTAAAAATTACATTACCTGATAAAAATATTAATAAATTAGGCCCCATCATGAACGAGTCGATAAAACACTCAACATGCAAAATAGTAAGATGGCTGAAGTGTGAAGGTCCAGGGTTCTGTCCTGCCGTGCGGCTGTTGATCTAAGGTTCGAAGTTTTGGACGGTTTTCTCCAGATGTAACGTGAATACGCGTTAGCGATCCTCAGCTCATTGCACTCCTTCTAAGCAGATAACTCTTGCGTAGCTTTACCTTAACACAACACAACAAAATTAATAAATCATCAGTATAGCTCTTATGTGTTCATGATATAAGTATTATTTCCAATAAAAGCGTTTGCAGCATATAATCGAGTACTTGATTTGTAAAAAAAAAAAAAAAAAGGTATTTTTAATTTCATATAATGAAGTAATTAATGGATATCACATTCCGGCTGAAATGTAGCATTTATTTTCATTTTTAGTTTGAGTGTTTATACGATTAATTATTGAATCATTTGTATAATGAATGTAAAAGAATGTACAAATCGCTGATTATTACACAAGTAAAAGAAAATCTGATGTGTCCAACACATGACTTCCTTGCACGTCTATTAATTCAAAAATGTTTTTTACGCACTTCCTCTAAACTTATTTGTTTGAAAGAGATAAAATATCAATAATAGTAAAGTATAGCGATTTCTAGCCAAATATTTCGATATCGCCAAGTTGAGTTCAATTTGAAAGATTTCCTTCTGACACTTTATTTGGCGATATTTCACCAAAAGCCGACAAACTTGAGATAGTTTGCGAGATTTTGGGGATAGCCAAAGTAGTCATTGACCACTGACTTTCAATGAATTGAATGCATCCATACACCTTAATGTATTTAAAGTCATTTGGCTCACCCTGTAAATAAATTCCTAGTCGATTGCTGTCAAAAAAGATATTGAAAACAGTTAGATATTATAATATAGTTCTAAATACAAAAGTTCAAAATTCTACGGGTTAAAGTTTTAGAGTTATACAAAATACGAAATAATTTTTGGCGCCAAATTTGGCGATATTTCGGCGAAACTCGTCAATGTCGACAACATTTGGCGAGATTTTAAGCATGGACCAACAATGACAGATTATCGCCAAATTTGGCGATATTTCGCCAAAACTCGCCAAGAACGATGACAAATGGCGATACTTTGGGCATGGACCAAATGACTGACTATCGCCAAATTTGGCGACATTTCGGCAAAACTCGCCAAGGTCGAGGACAGACGGCGAGATTTTGGGCATGTACCAAACAATGACTGCCTACAATTGTATTATATTGAAGATTTCCATAGACATTAAAGTACTGAAATTCTTTTTGGTGGTCCTGTAAAGAAACTCCAGTAGATTGGAACCAAAAATCGAGATGCACAACTAGATGTTACAACAATCTTACATATGAAATTTCATAATAGTTTTTGAGATTTGAGAGTTAAATATGCACACACGTACACCAAAAGTCGCCAAGCTTGGCGACTTTTGGCATAGTTCTTGAGGGAGGCACGTGACCGTGGTCGGACCATTACCTAACTTATGTGGTAGGACGGTATTGTGCTTGAAATGGATGAATGTCCCTAAAATTGCCATTGACCGTAATGTATTGGAAATCTTTTGAGTGTTCCTGTAGCAGAACTGTAAATGATAAAGACACTTTTTTTAATGGAGAAATTCATTTTCTAACTCTTTACAGCATATATCACTCGTGAGTCGTTTGAAATAGCCCAAAACCTCTAAAAAACGCTTTGATGAATGTCGGCCCATAGAGCGTAATGTATTTCGAATATTTTAGGTGGTTCTGTAGATAAACTGTCCAGTCGAATGGAACCGAAAGGGGAAGGTGCACAACTAGATGTTACAACAATCCTAAATATAAAGTTTCAACATTCTACGCCTAATAGTTTTTGAGATATGCGAGTTTAATGAATTTCGGCCCATTGAGCGTAATGTATTTCGAATGTTTTGGGCGGTCCTGTAGATAAACTATCCAGTCGAATGGAACCAATAGGGGAGGTGCACAAAAAGATGTTACAACTATCCAAAATATGAAGTTTCGACATTCTACGCCTAATAGTTTTTGAGTTAGGCGAGTTTAATGAATTTCGGCCCATAGAGCGTAATGTATTTCGAATCTTTTGGGCGGTCCTGTATATAAACTATACATTCGATTGCGACCAAAAGGGGAGGTGCACAACTAGATCATAGAACAATCCTAAATATCAAATCTCAACATTCTACGACCAATAGTTTTTGAGATATGCGAGTTACATACATACGTACGTACAGACGGCATGGAAAAACTGACCACAATAGACTCGCCGCTGGTCAAAATGAGTTGCAGACGCGTTAATAGGATCGTGCATGCTAGCCTACGATGAGATGCATCGAAAAAATTCTTAAAATTAAATTTAGAGGTAGTCAAAATCGGTTTTTTTGTCGAAATTTGGCCCCCAAAATTTTTCGGGATCACATTACTTCCTTATACTACGTACAAGGAAGTAAAAAGGACAACCAAAAAATATTAAAATATTTTGCAAGAGGGGCTCAGATCGTTGGTTTTTAGAGGAGAAATATTAAAGGACATAGTGTCAATTTAAGTAGTTTAATTTTGAGTTTTTGGATATGCGAGAGAAAGCAGCTCATGCCATTTGACATTTGGAGTTTTGTATGCCATGCCATGCCATTCCTAATTTAGATCCTCATTAAAGGGAAAAGGAAATTTTCGAGCATTCACTTCACTTACTCTAGAAAACTGTGGAAGGAAACTTCAACTCTATATAGTTACTATGCGCAGTGGCGTACATAAATGGTGTGTGGGGGGATTCAACATCCCCGCCCTTTGTCCATGCATTTTTAACATAAAGTCCGAACATTTTTAACATAACATAACTTCCATAACCCCTTCTCTTACAGGAAGTCAGTGAACACAACTGGTTATGCATCTGCACATTCTTTTCTAACTGCATAAAAATGCTTGTGAGTAATAATTACAAAAAAAAAAAAAAAAGAAAAAAAGAAAAAACAGGCCTTTTGCTTGAAATTACCTTAGTGATATGATAATTTTAAGAAGTTAGAGGGGTCCCCAAAAGGTATGTTTGCTTCAGCGTGGCTTTCTGAGGCCCAGATCATGTTTTTCTAGAATGCAAATAAAGGAAACACAAGGTCATTAGTTAAAGAACTTTGACTCTAAAAATACTGGCATATAAATTTAACTGTTACAAATCAGCTGTACATATCTTAATACAGCGGATCTGTTGGTGAGTTGTAGCTGTTTTGTAAGCATAAGCAATTTTTTCCAGCTTAAACAGTGATAGGTGATCCGTTTAGAATATTGCATGAGCAAATCTAAAAAGCTATAAAAGACAAAAAAAAAAAAACACAAAAAAAAAACACCCAAGAGGTTGGGAAAATAGCAATATGGATTTTGAGGCCCCTACGTGAAGGGGCCCCGGGCATGAAGGGGCCCCGCCATGCCTCCCTATTTTTACGGCACTGCATGAATTCCTTGCGCGTCTATTAAATCAAAAATATTTTCTACGCGCTTCATCTAAACTTATTTGTTTGAAAGAGATAAAATATCAGTAATAGTAAGGTTTAGTGATTTCTAGCCAAATATTTCGATATCACCAAGCTGAGTTCAGTTTGAAAGATTTCCTTCTGACACTTTATTTGGCGATATTTCACCAAAAGCCGACAAGCTTGAGATAGTTTGTGAGATTTTGGGGATAGCCAAAGTAGTCATTGACCACAGATTTTCAATGAATTGAACGCATCCATACACCTCAATGTATATAAAGTCATTTGGCTCACCCTTTAAATAAATTCCCAGTCGATTGCTGTCAAAAGAGATATTGAAAACAGTTAGATATTACAATAGTTCTAAATACAAAAGTTCAAAATTCTACGGGTTAAAGTTTTAGAGTTATACAAAATGCGAAATAATTTTTGGAGCCAAATTTGGCGGTATTTCGGCTAAACGCACCTAGGTCGACGATAAATGGCAAGATTTTGGGCATGGACTAAAGAATGACTGACTATCGCCAAATCTGGCGATATTTCGGCAAAACTCGCCAACATCGTTGAGAAATGGCGAGATTTTGGGCATGGATCAAATGACTGACTGTCGCCAGATTGGGCGATATTTCGGCAAAGCTCTCCAAGGTCGATGACAAATGGCGAAACTTTGGGCATGGACCAAACAATGACCGACTCTCGATGTTACATGTTGAAGATGTCCATAGACATTAATGTATTGAAATTGTTTTGGGTAGTCCTGTAAATAAACTCTCCAGTAGATTGGAACCAAAAATCGAGATGCACAACTAGATATTTCAACAATCTTTTATATGAAACTTCAACATTCTACGACTAAGTTTTTGAGAGTTAAATACATACAGACGAACACCAAAATCGCTAATGGCGTAATTCTTGAGGAAGGCACTTGACCGTGGTCGGACCTAACTATATGGTAGGACGGTATTGTGCTTGAAATGAATGACCGTCCCTAAAACCGCCATTGGCCGTATTGTGTTGGAAATCTCGATTTTTGGTTCCAATCTACTGGAGAGTTTATTTATAGGACCACCCAAAAGACTTTCAATACATTAATGCCTACGGACATCTTCAATATATTACATCTGTAGAAAGTCTGTTTGGTCCATGCCCAAAATCTTGCCATTTGTCATCGACCTTGCCGAATTTTGGTGAAATATCGCCAAATTTGGCGATACTCAGTCATTTGGCCAAAACATCGCCGAAAATATCACCGTTTGTCATCATCCTTTGCGACTTTTGGCGAAATTTGTTGATAGTCATTGTTTGGTCCTTGCCTAAAATCGCCATTTGTCGTCGACCTTGGCGAATTCTGCCGAAATATCTCCAACTTTGCACCAAAAATTATTTCGTATTTTGCATAACTCAAACTTTTACCCGTAGAATTTTGAAACTTTAGAACTTTTGTAACATGTAACTGTGCATTTCTTTTTTTGATTGCAATGGACTGAGTAATTTATTTACAGGATCAGCCAACTGACTTAAAATACATTAAGGTGTAGGGATACATTCAATTCATTGAAAGTCTGTGGTCAATTATTACTTTGGCTATTCCCAAAATCTCGCGAACTATCTCAAGCTTGTAGGCTTTTTCCGAAATATCGCCAAATTAAGTGCCAGAAGGAAATCTTACGAATTGAACCCAGCTTGGCGATATCGGAAATATTTGGCTAGAAATCGCTAAACCTTATTATTACTGCAGTATTTTATCTCTTTCATACAAAATAAGTTTAGATGAAGTGCGTCGAAAATATTTTTGATTTAATAGACGTGCAAGGACGTCATGTGTTGTCCACATCAGATTTTTTTCTTCATTGCTGAGTCCTGAGGGACTGTCTACGATATACCACGCATAGGTCTATGTTCCGTATCCGGTGCCCCTCGGTTCTGGCGACATCGTGAGCGATGTTCAACGTTAGTAAAGTACCCTGCCGATGGTTGTTTGACTGGCAACCATAAAGAAATGTGTAGAGCTTGGCGACGTTTTTTTTTTAAGGAATGATAATGCGTCAAATATTGTAAATTGGATAATTTAGAACTATTGAAAGATGCGAAATTTCTTGCACTTTCGGGCATGCGTAATAGTTTTTTTTTTAATCTATCTCCTGTGTGACGTAAGCAGATGAATGTAACGAATTCGCTTGCTCAATTTGACGTCACTAAGCTGTTAATTTGCGTTTTGCGCAAGCGTTATTGTTATTTTTCGTTTTTTCCTGTTCTTTCGTCTACTATTCTAATTTGCTTCAACTTGTACTAATGTTTTTTTTGGGGGGTCTCGCAGAGTGGCCCACGTTAGCATATTTTCAAGGGGGCCCTTTTGAGGCGGTGGCCGGACCCACTGATGTTTTTTTTTGGGTCTCGCAGAGGGGCCCGCGTTAGCATATTTTCGAGGGGGTCCCCTTGAGGCGGTGGCCGCACACACTGATGTTTTTTTTGGGTCTCGCAGAGGGGCCCGCGTTAGCATGTTTTTGAGGGGGCCCCCTTGAAGCGGTGGCCGGACCCACTGATGTTTTTTTTGGATCTCGCAGAGGGGCCTGCCCGGACCCACTGATGTTTTTTTGGGTCTCGCAGAGGGGCCCGCGTTAGCATATTTTCGAGGGGGCCCTTTTGAGGCGGTGGCCGGACCCACAGATGTTTTTTTTGGGTCTCGCAGAGGGGCCTGCGTTAGCATATTTTCGTGGGGGGCCCCTTGAGGCGGTGGCCGGACCCACTGATGTTTTTTTTGCGATCTCGCAGAGGGTATCCGCCCGGACCCACTGATGTTTTTTTTGGGTCTCGCAGAGGGGCCCGCCCGGACACACTCATGTTTCTTTTGGATCTCGAAGAGGGGCCCGCCCGGACCCACTGATGTTTTTTTGGATCTCGCAGAGGGGCCCGCGTTAGCATATTTTCGAGGGGGCCCTTTTGAGGCGTTGGCCGGACCCACTGATGTTTTTTTAGGGTCTCGCAGAGGGGCCCGCGTTAGCATATTTTCGAGGGGGCCCTTTTGAGGCAGTGGTCGGACCCACTGATGTTTTTTGGGTCTCGCAGAGGGGCCCGCGTAAGCATATTTTCGAGGGGGCCCCCTTGAGGCGGTTGCCGGACATACTGATGTTTTTTTTTGCGATCTCGCAGAGGGGCCCGCCCGAACACACTGATGTTCTTTTTGGATCTCGCAGAGGGGCCCGCGTTAGCATATTTTCGAGAGGGCCCGTTTGAGGCGTTGGCCGGACCCACTGATGTTTTTTTTGGGGGTGTCGCAGAGGGGCGCGCGCCCCCTCCAAGAAAAATGTTTTTACACTACATAAATGGGGCTTTTACCAATATTTAGCAGGCTTTACACTAGATAAAATGAATATTCACAATTTGCGCACTCCTCCGAAAGAGTTTCTGGTTCCCGTTCCGCCCTTGGAGAACATATGTAAAGCTGACGTCATAAACTTGAAAATCGTCTGGATTTTTTATCACATGTTGGTCTGGAAAATCGTTTTTTTTAAAATCAGAATTTGACTGGCAATTCTGAAAATTAAACGCGGTGCATTTGAAGTATAGAATTTTCATTTAGTGTTAATTGCATGAAGATTGAAGTTTGGTGTTCTGAGTGGAATAAGTTTGAGTGGAATAAGTTTGTGTTGGATTTTCCTTGTGTTTTTGATTCCGTTTTACGGACCCTTTATCGTAAGTTAGTGAGCGTCTCGGGGAATTTCGTCTTTATTTCGTCTTGGGGAATTTCATCGTTGTAATGGATGTTCCCGGTCCTTCCTTTAAAAAATGAGGTGGGAAAGGTGAGGTAAGTGCTTGTTTAATCTACTTTTTCTAATGTTTTGTTGTGGATTTGACTGTTTTATAAAATGTCATTTACTTAGAATTTGTGTTTCTTTGTAAAAATTTTAGTGGTAAATACTTGTGTTTATTCGTCACAAGAAGGCGATAGCCGTTGAAGCTTGGCGGTCGCCAGGGTGGCTTGGCGCCATGGCTGGAGCTTGGCGCCAAGATCCGTAGCGCTCGCACTTGGCGATCGCCAAGCTCCAGCGGCTATCGCCGTGTTTACATGAGGGGCACCGTCTTGTATGATTTTACCCACGCATATTTCCACGGAATTTTTGCCTGTGGAAGTGTTTTATTTTGTGTGAGAATTACAGCATTTTTGAAAACTTCTATTCTAAGGGGATGGTAACGAGAACATTACTAGCTGATTGTGCTTGTAAATTTTGTACAGCTGATTAATCAACGAAGTTCTAGAACCAATAAAGTTACTGTTGTGGAGGAGCGTGCTATCAGCTCCTTACAATAGATAAAAATTAAGAATACGTCGAGTGTAACATCCGTTGAATACAAATACCATCTAGTAAAAACTTAACAACATTTTATTCAGACTTTAAGTCGAGCATGCAAGCCTTGCACGATATGGTCAATTTACATCCATAGAGTTCTGGTAACAGCAACGCGATAACAATAATAATAATACTAGTACTGCGAACCATGCGCGGCATGCGTGAACACACTTCCTTTTTATACTCCCGGATCGCACATCAGCGTTGCCAGGTTCCCTGGCTCTGCTATCATGGGAGTAGCCGCTAGCGCTCCTCACAGGATGCGCGAAGAGATGCGCGGAAGCTTGTTCGATGTGGTGGCCGCTGAAGGATCAGATTGGTGCTCGGGAACGCAGCGATCGCAGGCGCGGCGGCCGCCACAGTACTCCCCCCTCCAGTGACCACGAAACTTTCACAAATATTTTGGGTTGAAACGCACTCTCCGACCAGAACGTGTAGTAACAGCCGGAGGTGACGTGATGCAGGATGCTGGTTTTGTCACAGTCGGAGTTGGAGGTGGAGTTATGGAGGGTGTGGGCGTTGACACTGTTCCTGATAGACATTCTTTACGGTCGGCCGATGAAGCATTGTCCGTACGTTCAGGAGCCCAGATAAATGCGGGTTTGAGGCGGTCAATGTTTATAACAGACTCCTTGTTGTTTACCAAAATTTTAAAAGTGCTTACATTTCGTTCGAGGACTTTGTGGGGTCGGGTCCGGTATACGTGGGTGCGAAAGCAGTCCTTGACGCATCATATCTCAGGAACACATGCGAAGAGTTCTGCAAGTCTTTATTCACAAACACAATTTTTGAGCAATGGGCGCTGGTGGGTACGGGGGAACAGCTGACATGTAGTCATTTAACTTTTGCACGAATGTTTGCTGGTCGGCACAGCATGTGGGTGAACTGTCCGCTTGCATGAATTCTCCGGGCAGACGGAGACTGGTGCCGTACACCCACTCGGCAGCAGAAGCACCGATATTCTCTTTAATAGCGGAGCGCAGACCAAGTAAGACTGTGGGAAGAACGTCGGTCCATTGAATCGAAGTATGACATCGTATTGACTGCTTCAATGAGCGATGAAAATTTTCGACAATGCCGTTAGAGCGCGGATGATACGGGCTAGTGCGCACTCTGTGAGTGCCCAGGAGCTTGGTTAACGCCGTAAAAAGCAAGGACTCGAACTGACGACCTTGGTCGCTGGTGATTCGCTCCGGAACTCCAAAACGCGCAATCCACAAGCTGCTTCACAAAACGCTGTTGCACTAACTTCCTTGAAGCTTTTATCCCAGGGTGAGACAGACGATGCAAGTTATTGAAGATGGCACGTCGGAACCTCGCGGGAGCGTAAGGTCTGATCTTACTGCCCTGAATATCACAATAAAGAGATGTATCAGGAGCGAGCTGCATGGGCTGGAGATTCAGACTACTACGGGTTGTATTTTGTAGGAGTGCTTGAAGCTCCGGATCCTGTTTCTGTTCGTTTGCCAGAGCTATGAAATCGGTTGACGCGGGCATCGAAATTTCCTCTATGCGGGACAGAGCATCGGCGACGACATTTTCGGCACCATCAATATGGCGAATATCTGTCGTAAATTGGCTGATAAAATCGAGGTGTCTCAGCTGGCGAGGGGATGCTTTGTCGGACCGCTGTTTAACCGCAAAGATTAGGGGTTTGTGATCTGTAAAAATAGTAAAGTTACGTCCTTCCAGGAAGTGACGAAAGTATTTGATGGCGGTGTAGATCGCCAAAAGTTCGCGGTCGTACGTACTGTAAAGCGTCTGGGTTGAGGAAAGTTTTTTGGAAAAGTAAGCGAGAGGCTTCCAGGTGCCCTGATCGTTTTTCTGCAAAACTGCTCCTAAATCAGAGCTGGACGCATCTACCATAAGGGAAAGGGGCTTAGACGCCGATGGATATTGCAGGACGGTGGCAGAAATTAAGTCACTTTTGCATTTTTGAAATACTTCGTGCACTTCGGGAGTCCAAGCAATAGGACGCTTGTCTTTCTTTTTACTGCCTTCCAAACAGGCATTTAGAGGAGCTTGAGTGGTAGCAGCGTGCGGAAGAAAACGACGGTAAAAATTCAGCATAGCGAGGAATCGACGCAACTCCTGAATTGTAGTCGGTTCGGGGATATCTCGTACAGCGCCTACTCTATCCATGAGAGGTCGAACGCCGTCGGCTGAAATTTCGTGGCCAAGGAAAGATACCTTGGGTTGACCGAAAACGCATTTAGATGGGTTAAGACTAACGCCGTATTCCTGGAACCGTTCAAACACCGCGCGAAGGTGAGTCAAATGCTTTTGCTCCGAAGCCGATGCGACTAAGACGTCATCAAAATACGGAACGCAGAAATCTAATCCGAATAAAACCTGATGGATGAAGCGTTGAAAGGTCTGCGCCGCGTTGCAGAGGCCAAAGGTCATTACGGGGAATTCGAAGAGACCAAAGGGTGTTGTTACGGCAGTCTTCGGAATATCGGCAGGGTTAATTGGGATTTGATGGTATGCCCGCTCGAGATCAAGAGTAGAAAATATAGTTTTACCATCCAACACCTGCATACAGTCCTGAATGTGAGGGACAGGGTACCGATCTGGCACGGTGACAGCGTTTAAATGCCGGTAATCACCACACGGGCGCCAGTCACCATTGCGCTTTTTAACTAAGTGGAGCGGGCTGGCCTATGGACTTTTCGAGGGGCGACAAAGGCCCTGCTCGAGCAAATAAGAAAACTCATCTTTCGCGGTTTTCAGCTTGTCAGGAGGGAGACACCTCGGCTTAGAGCAAATTGGCTGTCCGTCGCCTCAATGTGATGAGTAACATTGTGTTTAGGTTGGCTGTGTCCCATAACAGGGCGTGTTATCAAAGGAAATTTCCTAAGCAGCTCATGATATGGAGTGGCTCCAGAAATAAGTTTGACGCCGAAATTCGCGCTGTTGTGAAAACCTGCGAATGTGAGGTTTACCTGCGTATGTGAGGTTTGTCACAGTGTCCACTCGGCGACGATTCTTAATGTCGACCAACAGTGCAAATCTATGCAGAAAATCTGGGCCGATAATAGGGTGTGACACCGACGCAATAAGGAAAGGCCATTGGAATTTTCTCCGTAAGCCCAAATCGACCTGTAACAGACGTTCACCAAAGGTTTTGATGGGGGAACCGTTTGCGGCAAACAGCTCGAGTTTGCTGGCGGACCCTTTTCGCTCATGGGACAGCGGAGGAACGACAGATACGTCAGCCCCGGTGTCAACTAAAAATTTCAGGCCAGAGGTTTTATCAACGACAAAGAGGCGCGCAATGGATCGGCCGCACTCGCTCACGGCTTCGAGCGATGGCCGATTAAGTTATCCGAATCATTAAAATTACAGGGAGCGGTACATTTCCGGGCCTTTGCACCGAAGTTATGATGGTAAAAACAAACATCTGCCGGGGGATCTTTGTATCGCTTTTTTGAGTTACTTCGAGACGTGGACCGCTGACGGAAAGAAGGTCGACCCCGCTGCGGCTGTTGCTGTTGCACAGAGCATAAATGAGCAACTTGCTTTGTAAGCTGGTCTATTTGCGCTTGTAATGTTGCAATACTGGGACCTGGAGCCTGCAATTCGTGTACGTGCACCGGAGTAGCTAACTCGTGAATTTTATCGGCTATGCCGGCAAGGTTGTTGAGCGGTTCGCTACTGGCAGCAAGTATGGCCTGGGTGTTAGATGGGAGGCGATTCATCCACAAAGTTTTAAGAATGTTGTCACTTAAACTACCGGCGGATAAGTCAGACATCTTAGACAGCAGCTGGGAAGGCCTCCTATCACCTCATAAGTTGCAGAATGACAATGTCTGCAACTTATATGTTGTTGTTGTTGTTGCTGTATGTTGGCTGGAAGGCCTCATAAGTTGCAGATCTTGAAGCAAGTGTTTAATTTTTACAGTCTCCGATTCCGCGTATACGGCAATTAAATTGGCTTTAAGAGACTTGTATTTGTCGGTAGGTGGGGGATTAAGGACAAGCTCCCATACCGATTGTAACACTTCCGATTCCAAAGCGGAGATCGCCGTGTAAAATTGGGTGTCATCGGCGGTGATTCCGCCTAATTTAAATTGTGCATCTAGTTGGATAAACCATAGCGAGGGGTCGGTACGACAAAATGGGGGAGGTTTAACAGCAACACGTGCTAACTGGGTAGGGCCGGACGTGCCGTCGCCGGTACTGGCATTTTCACAAGGCAGAGACATGTCAAAACAACACGAGGGGTATCAAATACAAGCAGAGCAATAAAAGAGAAAGAAAAATAAATAAATTGGAAACGACTCACCCAGGGTTGGCTATAACACCTTTGAAGCGACGAAATGTGTATATCCAACTTGAGTTGCGCTGACACAGCCCACTACAAAACAGACTTGCGGGCAGGAAAAAACACATGAACACAGCTTCACTTGCACACACTTACGCACGGTATCACTTGTGCTTGCGCACGTGTAAAAAATGCATTTTGGGGATAAGCACGTGCACTTAGACGAAGCGGCACTTGCAACACACACAAAGTGTAAGCACACTTTAGAATGCACACGACCGGAAGAAAACACAGCGCAGATTACATACGCCTTGACAAGCACACTCTTGATGATTTGAAAAAATAAGCACTTGAGATTCCGTACTGCATTAAAACACTTGCGATTACACGTGGCGATGAGGAATTTTGTCAACCACCTGGCGAGCAATATTTCACCCAAAACTGCCGGAAGAGGAAAAAAAATAATCTTCACTTAATGGAAATTGATACTGGGATGCACAACACTAATGCTGGATGTTACGAATTGATGACAAGAAATGTCTTGAGACTCCATAATTCTTGGATGAACTCGGATTGCAGGATTGCGTATACAAAATGTCCAGAAGTCACCAATGTGGAGGAGCGTGCTATCAGCTGCTTACAATAGATAAAAATTAAGAATACGTCGAGTGTAACATCCGTTGAATACAAATACAATCTAGTAAAAACTTAACAACATTTTATTCAGACTTTAAGTCGAGCATGCAAGCCTTGCACGATACGGTCAATTTACATCCATAGAGTTCTGGTAACAGCAACGCGATAACAATAATAATAATACTAGTACTGCGAACCATGCGCGACATGCATGAACACACTTCCTTTTTATACTCCCGGATCGCACATCAGCGTTGCCAGATTCCCTGGCTCTGCTATCGTGGGAGTAGCCGCTAGCGCTCCTCACAGGATGCGCGAAGAGATGCGCGGAAGCTTGTTCGATGTGGTGGCCGCTGAAGGATCAGATTGGTGCTCGGGAACGAAGCAATCGCAGGCGCGGCGGCCGCCACACTGTTCCATCCTGACAAGTGGACTATTTACTAGAACTTTCTACACCTGCTGGACTTCAGAACGACGAATCCAGGAAACAAGCAGAGTTTTCTGCAACGTTTGGTGTCAGAAGTGGGATGTTAATGCAGTAAAACAAACTTTAAAGGTTCCATTGGAAAAATCACCGAGAAATATCATCAAAATTGGCGCAAAAAAATAAGTCCCTAAAAGTGAGGTTAGCGAAGGCCTA
Organism: Cheiracanthium punctorium; assembly: GCA_038373885.1. NCBI lineage: Eukaryota > Metazoa > Arthropoda > Arachnida > Araneae > Cheiracanthiidae > Cheiracanthium > Cheiracanthium punctorium. Next base: position 86,147 of record JAWZYV010014785.1, read on the forward strand.
GGACCAATATTTCTGGAGATTTGCAAGAGCACATGCAAAAGTATGGGCTATAACAATGCTTTTCAAGAATGTATCAGTAAATACGCTTTGGAACATGGACTAAACCTTTATTAAAGAGTGATTTTCAACAAAGAGAAATAATTCCTGAAATCAATTCAAAAGTATGGGCTATGCTTTTAAAAATGCATAAACAATAAATGTTGAAACAATGAATACAACAGTCTACTAAAACATAAAAATGCAATTCCTTACAAGAAAGGGAAGTATTGTTGAAATAAATGCAAAAGTATGGGGTATAACAAAGGTTTCTAAGCCTGTGTCAATAACATAATTTGAAACAATGGACTGAAAGCTTATTAAAGAATTAATTTTAAGAAAGGGAAGTAATTGTCAAAATCAGTGCAAAAATATGAGCCATAAAAATGGTTCTTAAGAATATATCTATAATAAACTTTGAAACAATAGAATAAAAGATTGACTTTCAACTAAGGTATAAGTAACTGTCGAAATTAATGCAAAAGTATTTGCTATCTCAATGGTTTTTAAGAATGTGTCAATAACATAATTTGAAACAATGGACTAAGAGCTTATTAAAGAATGACTTTGAGCAAAGGGACATAATTGTTGAAATCATGGGCAATAACAATGCTTTTTAAGAATTTATAAATAATACTTTTGAAACAAATGGACTAAACTTTTACTAAAGAATGACTTTCAACAAAGCTGTTGAAATCCGATCAAAAATATGTGCTACAACAATGTTCTTTAAGAATGTATCAATAATAAACATTGAAACAATAGATTCAACAGTTTACTAAAGCATGAAAACACACCTTCTTTCAACAAAGAGAAGTAATTGTTGGGATCGGTTCAGAAGTATCTATATAAATAAAATTAGACTTTTGTCTGTACCTTTCTTGGAATTCAAAAATTTTGCGATTTCTATCCGTTTCAAGCACACGGGAAAAAAAAGTTTGTCTGTCTGTCATTCTGTCGTTCTGTCATTCTGTCCGTGACGCTTTTTTTTGTTCAAGCATCACGTAAAAACGACTGAAGCGAATGATATGAAATTGGGTGTCATGATAGGTGGTCACTCAACTTAAAACATAGGCGTCGAATTTTTAAAAAATCGTGATTGGAATTTGAGATTTTGCGAAAATCGTTCCAAACTCCTTAAAATTGTGTTCGAGCATCACGTAAAAACGACTGAAATGAATGAAATGAAATTTGGTATGATGTGTGTGTGTGTGATAGGTGGTGACTCAAATTCAAACATTGTCGTCGAATTTAAAAAAAAATCTTGATTAGATTTTGAGATAAAACTTTTTATTTGGGAATACCTTATTCCCCCGTACACGATATATATTTCGGTTACACACATAACCATCTTCAGTCGTTTCTGGAGCTCTCACTAATGGCGGCTTCTTTTTATATCTTCGTCGTTCTTCTTCTTGAAAGTTCGATGCATGACGTCGTCCCATGATTGGTCGATTGTATGAAGCGTATCGTTGATGCTGCCCTCTGTCGTCAATATTTCTAAGCTCTCACGAATGTAGGCATATATACTATTTTTAAAGTTGGCTATTTTTTTAATATTTTTAAAATCAATGGTAATGGGCTCTTTCAAAGCTAGACGGGCTAGGGCGGTACTTTGTTTCTGGAGGTTAATGTCTTTAAAATGTTCGTTTTTTCGTTCTTTAATTTTCCTTTTTGTAACGCCTTTTTGTTTTTAAAAATATTAAAAAAATAGCCAACTTTAAAAATAGTATATATGCCTACATTCGTGAGAGCTTAGAAATATTGACGACAGAGGGCAGCATCAACGATACGCTTCATACAATCGACCAATCATGGGACGACGTCATGCATCGAACTTTCAAGAAGAAGAACGACGAAGATATAAAAAGAAGCCGCCATTAGTGAGAGCTCCAGAAACGACTGAAGATGGTTATGTGTGTAACCGAAATATATATCGTGTACGGGGGAATAAGGTATTCCCAAATAAAAAGTTTTAACTAATTAATCCGCCGTATTAAATAATGTTTTATGTGTCTTTATTAGATTTTGAGATTTTGCGAAATTGTTTCAAACTGCATAAATTTGTGTTCGCACATCACGTAATAACTGCAAAGGTGAAAAAATGGTATTTGGTGAAATGATAGGTGGTCACTCACCTTAAACTATAAGCATTATAAGCATATAAAAAAAAACAAAAAAAAAAAAGATAAGATTTTGGGATTTTGCGAAAATCGTTTCAAACTGAGTGAATTTTTGTTAACGCATTACGTAATAACGACTAAAGCGAATGATATGAAATTTTGTCACATGATAGATGGTTGCTTAACATAAACTATAGGTATCCAATTTTTTATTAGATTTTGAGATTTTGTGAAAGTTCTCTCAAAATACGTTTATATTTCTTCGAGCATCACGTAATAACGACAATACGAATGATACGAAATTTGGTGATATGATAGGTAGTTGCTAATATTAATTTATAGGCGTTGAATTTTTAAAATATATGATTACATTTTGAGATTTTGTAAAAATCGTTTTAAAATGCTGAAATTTTGTCCCAGCATCACGAAATAAAGACTGCAGGGAATAAAACTAAATTTGGTGACATGATAGGTTGTCACTCAACTTAAATTATAGGTTTCTAATATTTCAAAAATATTGGTTAGATTTTCAGATTTTGCGAAAATTATTTCAATATGCGTAAATATTCGTTCGCGCATCCCATAATTACGACTAAAGCGAATGAAATGATATTACTTAGTTATTCTCTAACCTGTAATATTTAAACAATACATAAAAAATATAACTTCGCTTTCTTTACTTTGGCAACATACTACATCCATTCTGTGTACTCCTACAATGCTGACGAAAGTTCTTGCTTTTTGGAAATTTGCATTCAGTACTCACCCGTCAACGACGGGTACTTCAGCTAGTGGCTTATAAGAATGGTTTTTAAGAATGTGCCTATAATATACTTTGAAATATGGACTAAAAGTTTATCAAAGAATGAATTTCAACAAATAGAATTAATGGTTGAAATCAATGCAAAAATATTTCCGACAACAATGCTTTTAAACATTTATCAATAATAAATTTTGAAACACTGCACTCTATAGTCTACTAAAAAATAATTGTGTGTATTAAGGCAAACCTGCACGATGAGTATCTGCCTAGAATGGAAAATGCTTTTGTAAGAGGACTTTATAAGGGTTTCTAATGCGTATTCATGTTACATCTGGAGAAAACCGACTAAAACTTCATACCGTTAGACCGACAGCCTCGCGACGGTGTCCGAACCCGAGATCTTTACACTTCGGCCGTCTACCATTTAGAGTGCCTTATCCACTCGGCCATGGTGGGGCCTATTAAAACATAAAAACACATTTCTTTTCAACAAAGAGAAGTAATGGTTGAAATTAGTGCAAAATTATGGATTATAACAACGCTTTTTTAAGAATGTATCAGTAATATACTTTGAAACACAGTAGACTTAAAATTTACTAAAGAATACCTTTCAACAAAGGAAAGCAACTATCGAAATTAATGCAAAAGCATGAGTAATATTTAGGTTTTTTAAGAATGTATAAGTATATGAATATGATACACTTTGAAACAATGGACTAAACCTTTATTAACCCTTTAACGCGCAGTGTTCCCGCTCTGCGCGTTAAAGGGTTAATAGAGGTTTGCAGCAAGGGTTAATAAAGGTTGACGCAGCTGGCTGTGCGCGAGCACAGCCAGCTGCGTCAAAAAAGGGTCTCTAGATCTGTGGCACGCGATGAACGTCTCGATCGTCCGCCGCGATGGCAACGGCTACCCTTTTTTCAGCATTGGGAAAGGGTTGCGCCTCAAAGGGTTAAAGAACTAGCTGCATGCCCGTTCTTCGCACGGTAGGAAACGAAAATTTTCCTTACATGTGTAACTCAAATTAATTCCAGTGATGTGGAATCTAAAATAAAAAAGCAAAATTTTTTTACTCTTCAAGTAAATTTTACGTCATGAGTTCTAACCTGGCATCATTACAATATAATGACACAAAAAACTACGCCAGTGTCACTCGCGATCAGGAAAGTGGAAAGCTTGACGGTTTGCAGAAAACTCCTGACTTTCAAAATGTCTTATTTCTACATCATACTGTTTTTTAGGTTCAAATTGTGGCATTAAATTCCTCAGACACTACAAGAAATGGACAACCACTTATTTAAAAATAGCTGCGCACCCTCTCTTCATATGTGAAGAAGCGAATATTTTACTAAAATGGTATATGCATATGACAAACCAGAATTTCATTTAAAAAAAGTTCAAGTAATCTCCTCTGTTGAAATTACTGCAGGATATATTAACGCAAATTAGAATTACTGATCGTTTATTTGGTTGTAAGACAACCGTTGAAAAGGATGAACAGAATACTTTTAATTTCATGAAAGATTTATTAACGTGGTATATTGTGATTTATTCCTATTATCTTTACAAATCAACTAATACTACCTAGTGCACATCTTCATTTCTCCCTCTTCAAGGCTCGATTTAAAAAAACAATTTAGATTATTTGGCACAAATGGGCCCTATTCTTTGCAATTTACGCATTAGCATAAACAATAATCATTTCACATAATGATTGCCATTAAAGAAGCTCTCGACATATATTTTATTTATGCATTTTTGTAAAATCGGCGTATTTAGCACCGCAAAACATTTCATCTCACCGTGTGTGTGTGTGTGTCTGTGGGGGGGGGGGGAATGTCCAAGCGGTGACAATTTAAATATCCATGTATCCTAGCGATATCTTATAAATCCTCCTGGTTCTGTCGCCTGAAAAACATGAAACTGTATAATATCGAGGAGCTATTTAGACTCGCTTTAATTGTGACAGGGCGTTAAAGTTGCACAGTTTACAAATTTCCCGCATTTTTAAAATTTATGACGTCATTGTTTAACTGCCGTAAAAGATACCCCGGTTGGTTGAGGGAGTTAATTTCGATATTTCGCGCAGTTGTTTTCAATCGGTATCATATTAAAACTTTGCGTTATATAGGACCGCTATGGAGGAACGCAGGCCCAGCGAGAGGGGGGGGGGCAGCCGGGGCACTGCCCCGAGGCCCGTCGAACCATAGGGGGCCCGTGAATTTTTCAAAATGCACTACAAATTTCCTTTCTACATCTTTACTTTTAAAAAATTACTTTAAAAATCATAGTCCAACGCAGTGCCGGTCCTAGCTATTTTTCTAAGTGGTGCAAAATACAAAAATGCGCCCCCTCCCTAACACATGCAGCTAGAAAAGTTTTCAAAGGGGTTAAAACGAAAATTTTCAACAATATATGGACATTCAAATATATACTTGCACATAGTATAAAGTAAGGTATTTTGGCGCCCCCATAGAGATGGCGCCCGGTGCTGCTGAACATGCCAGACCAGAAGCAATAACTTTTTTTGGTACAATACAAACAACCTGTAATTTATTTAGCTCTAGTCCGAAGTGCTGGGAAATTTTACGGAAGCATATCGACTATGCAGTTCAAAGCATGTCAGGTACCAGATGATCAGATCGAATTCACAGTGTCAAACCGTTTGCAAATCACCTTCCTGGCATCAAGTTAGCACTGCAAGAATTGGAAGATTTAAATTTAACTCCCAAAACTAAAAATGAAATTAATGGAGTTCTATGATATATGTCGTCTTTCGTGTGCGTGTTAATGTCAGCTGTGTGGTTCAAAATATTGCTTCGAATCGATATGTGCAATAAAGTCATCCAAGCCAGAAATACAACAATTGATGTTGAAGCTGAAAATATAGGAGCATTGCTCTCCGATCTGAAAACACTTCGAAATAATTGGAATTCAGTCTGGTCTGAAGCTAAAACTGTAGCTTTAAATATGGAGATCGAGAAAACTTTTTCCCGTGGATATGATGAGAGACGCAAAAAACAAAAGATGCATCATCTCAGGAGCGTAGCCAGGAAAATTTTTCGGGGGGGGGGGGGGATATGCGCCTGGAAAAAAATGTCGGCGGGGGATATGAACTTATATGTGTATAAATAGACGGAATTTCATCACTAATCCAAACATTTCGGGGGGGGATATATCCCGATATCCCCCCCCTGGCTACGCCCCTGCATCATCTAGATCAGTGGTTCCCAACCTTTTTTTAATCGCGACCCCTTTTAGATTTTTCAAAACTTTCGCGACCGCCCCCCCCCCCATCCGTCATGTTTGACCAATAAAAAAAATTAATAATGAAAAAATATATCTTCAGATTTAAAATTGATATCTTTTTAATACGTACTGATTATTAATAGGATGATTGAGGTTGAATTTGACTGACAAGTTTGGCTATTCTTGGCTGAATATTGGTCAAAGCCAACCGCATGTCATCTTAGACATCTAATTTATTACTGGCTTTTGTCTTAATCTGCAAAGGGTTGAAAATCCAACCTCACGCCCGCAAGTGTATGCAAATGGCTGTTAACATTTGACATGAAAGCTTAGAAGTTATCGGATATGAGCAAAGCATAGCACACCAAAATTGAGTTAATGGTTTTTCTTGGTATAAATCACTTGCGGAGGAGTCATTTTGCAAATTCAAAAATTCACCCTGCACTTCATCAGTAAGATCGGCGACATCTAAAGATGCGTGAAATGGATTTCATTCATCTTTAGATGTCGCCGATCTACTAATTACCGGCTACTAATTACCTCCTTTAAATTAATTACAATTCCTATTTCCGATTCATCTGTCTTAATACATGGGTTCTCAAGCATTAGTTAACACTCCTGGATTCACCGACGTCAGTTTTTGTAGCTTTGATAAAAGCCCAGACGAGAATGAGGATTTTTTCTCGCCAAAGAAAAAGGGAGAAATGGTATCTCATGGAAAGAAACGTGAAAATAGTTTACTATTAATTTCCTACAAAAGCGGTCGGTCTGCGGCGACCCCCGAAAAAAGGTATGGCGACCCACAAGGGGATCGCGACCCCTCCGGTTGGGAACCACTGGTCTAGATAGTGAAGAAACTGATAAACAGTTAGATAATGAAGAAAAATATTTTAAAATTTACGTATTTTATCCTTTGGTAGATAGTGTCATAGGGGTACTAACTGTACGATTTGATGCTGTCAAAAACTTGTCAAGTAAATTTGAAATATTATGGCAGTATTTAATATCTGAAAGCAGTATGAAAGGAAAGGCTCTATCGGAACAGTACCAAGACAGATCTGAATAGTGAAGATTTTCTTTCAGAAACAATTCACTTACCATCCGTCCACAAAGCTAATTCTGAAATTAATCAATTAAAGCCTCTGGATTTATTGAACATAACAGAATATAAATTGAACAATCTATTTCCAAATGTTTGCATTGCCCTTAGGGTATTTTTAACCATCCCAGGAACGGTAGCTTCTGGTGAACGATCATTCAGCAAATTGAAACTCATAAAAAATTTCTTAAGATCAACCATGTCTCAAGAACGACTTGTAGACTTAGCAAGACTAAGCATCAAATCTGACATTGCCAGAACTATTAATTTTGATGATGTTATACGAAAATTTGCAAGTAATAAGGCACGAAAGGCCATTATTAAAATTAAATAATAAATATGCTAATTCTACGATTTATATATATTTTTAACCTTCAAGCATGAATAAAAAATCGCTAAATATGAAGATTTCCTTACTCATTCTTTTCTTTTAGCACTCTATAAAAATCACTAAAAGAAAAAAAAATTAATTTTCGAAACTGTGTGTTTAACTATAGCAAAATATGAACTGATGCATTTACAGATGAATAACACACTGTTGGTGATGGTGATTTGCAACACATGTTAGACAGCGAAGGTAGTTAGGCAAAGGAAGATTTTGGAATCTGGTTATAAAAATACCGTAATGATACTTCATTACTTCCTTGTACGTAGTATAAGGAAGTAATGTGATCCCGAAAAATTTTGGGGGCCAAATTTCGACAAAAAAACCGATTTTGACTACCTCTAAATTTAATTTTAAGAATTTTTTCGATGCATCTCATCGTAGGCTAGCATGCACGATCATATTAAAGCGTCTGCAACTCATTTTGACCAGCGGCGAGTCTATTGTGGTCAGTTTTTCCATGCCGTCTGTACGTACGTACGTATGTTCGTACGTACGTACGTACGTATGTATGTAACTCGCATATCTCAAAAACTATGGGTCGTAGAATGTTGAGATTTGATATTTAAGATTGTTCTATGATCTAGTTGTGCACCTCCCCTTTTGGTCGCAATCGAATGTATAGTTTATATACAGGACCGCCCAAAAGATTCGAAATACATTACGCTCTATGGGCCGAAATTCATTAAACTCGCTTAACTCAAAAACTATTAGGCGTAGAATGTCGAAACTTCATATTTTGGATAGTTGTAACATCTAGTTGTGCACCTCCCCTATTGGTTCCATTCGACTGGATAGTTTATCTACAGGACCGCCCAAAACATTCGAAATACATTACGCTCAATGGGCCGAAATTCATTAAACTCGCATATCTCAAAAACTATTAGGCGTAGAATTTTGAAACTTTATATTTAGGATTGTTGTAACATCTAGTTGTGCACCTCCCCTTTCGGTTCCATTCGACTGGATAGTTTATCTACAGAACCGCCTAAAAGATTCGAAATACATTACGCTCTATGGGCCGACATTCATCAAAGCGTTTTTTAGAGGTTTTGGGCTATTTCAAACGACTCAGGAGTGATATATGCTGTAAAGAGTTAGAAAATGAATTTCTCCATTAAAAAAAGTGTCTTTATCATTTACAGTTCTGCTACAGGAACACTCAAAAGATTTCCAATACATTACGGTCAATGGCAATTTTAGGGGCATTCATCCATTTCAAGCACAATACCGTCCTACCACATAAGTTAGGTAATGGTCCGACCACGGTCACGTGCCTCCCTCAAGAACTATGCCAAAAGTCGCCAAGCTTGGCGACTTTTGGTGTACGTGTGTGCATATTTAACTCTCAAATCTCAAAAACTATTATGAAATTTCATATGTAAGATTGTTGTAACATCTAGTTGTGCATCTCGATTTTTGGTTCCAATCTGCTGGAGTTTCTTTACAGGACCACCAAAAAGAATTTCAGTACTTTAATGTCTATGGACATCTTCAATATAATACAATTGTAGTCAGTCATTGTTTGGTACATGCCCAAAATCTCGCCGTCTGTCCTCGACCTTGGCGAGTTTTGCCGAAATGCCGCCAAATTTGGCGATAGTGAGTCATTTGGTCCATGCCCAAAGTATCGCCATTTGTCATCGTTGGTCCATGCTTAAAATCTCGCCAAATGTCGTCGACATTGACGAGTTTCGCCGAAATATCGCCAAATTTGGCGCCAAAAATTATTTCGTATTTTATATAACTCTAAAACTTTAACCCGTACAATTTTGAACTTTTGTATTTAGAACTATATTATAATATCTAACTGTTTTCAATATCTTTTTTGACAGCAATCGACCGGGAATTTATTTACAGGGTGAGCCAAATGACTTTAAATACATTAAGGTGTATGGATGCATTCAATTCATTGAAAGTCAGTGGTCAATGACTATGGCTATCCCCAAAATCTCGCAAACTATCTCAAGTTTGTCGGCTTTTGGTGAAATATCGCCAAATAAAGTGTCAGAAGGAAATCTTTCAAATTGAACTCAGCTTGGCGATATCGAAATATTTGGCTAGAAATCGCTATACCTTACTATTATTTATATTTTATCTCTTTCAAACAAATAAGTTTAGAGGAAGTGCGTAAAAAACATTTTTGAATTAATAGACGTGCAAGGAAGTCATGTGTTGGACACATCAGATTTTTTTTACTTCCTTGTACGTAGTATAAGGAAGTAATGTGATCCCGAAAAATTTTGGGGGCCAAATTTCGACAAAAAAACCGACTTTGACTACCTCTAAATTTAATTTAAAGAATTTTTTCGATGCATCTCATCATAGGCTAGCATGCACGATCATATAAAAGCGTCTGCAACTCATTTTGACCAGCGGCGAGTCTATTGTGGTCAGTTTTTCCATGCCGTCTGTACGTACGTACGTACGTATGTATGTAACTCGCATATCTCAAAAACTATTGGTCGTAGAATGTTGAGATTTGATATTTAGGATTGTTCTATGATCTAGTTGTGCACCTCCCCTTTTGGTCGCAATCGAATGTATAGTTTATGTACAGGACCGCCCAAAAGATTTGAAATACATTACGCTCTATGGGCCGAAATTCATTAAACTCGCCTAACTCAAAAACTATCAGGCGTAGAATGTCGAAACTTCATATTTTGGATAGTTGTAACATCTAGTTGTGCACTTCCCCTTTTGGTTCCATTCGACTGGATAGTTTATCTATAGGACCGCCCAAAACATTCGAAATACATTACGCTCAATGGGCCGAATTCATTAAACTCGCATATCTCAAAAACTATTAGGCGTAGAATGTTGAAACTTTATATTTAGGATTGTTGTAACATCTAGTTGTGCACCTCCCCTTTCGGTTCCATTCGACTGGATAGTTTATCTACAGAACCGCCTAAAATTTCGAAATACATTACGCTCTATGGGCCGAAATTCATCAAAGCGTTTTTTAGAGGTATTGGGCTATTTCAAACGACTCAGAAGTGATATATGCTCTAAAGAGTTAGAAAATGAATTTCTCCATTAAAAAAAGTGTCTTTATCATTTACAGTTCTGCTACAGGAACACTCAAAAGATTTCCAATACATTACAGTCAATGGCAATTTTAGGGGCATTCATCCATTTCAAGCACAATACCATCTTACCACATAAGTTAGGTAATGGTCCGACCACGGTCACGTGCCTCCCTCAAGAACTATGCCAAAAGTCGCCAAGCTTGGCGACTTTTGGTGTACGTGTGTGTATATTTAACTCTCAAACCTTAAAAACTATTATGAAATTTTATATATAAGATTGTTGTAACATCTAGTTGTGCATCTCGATTTTTGGTTCCAATCTACTGAAGAGTTTATTTACAGGACCACCGAAAAGAATTTCAGTATTTTAATGTCTATGGACATCTTCAATATAATACAATTGTAGAGAGTGATTGTTTGGTACATGCCCAAAATCTCGCCGACTGTCCTCGACTTTGGCGAGTTTTGCCGAAATGTCGCCAAATTTGAGGATAGTCAGTCATTTGGTCCATGCCCAAAGTATCGCCAATTGTCATTGTTCTTGGCGAGTTTTGGCGAAATATCGCCAAATTTGGCGACAATCTGTCTTTGTTGGTCCATGCTTAAAATCTCGCCAAATGTCGTCGACATTGACGAGTTTCGCCGAAATATCGCCAAATTTGGCGCCAAAAATTATTTCTTATTTTGTATAACTCTAAAACTTTAACCCGTAGAATTTTGAACTTTTGTATTTAGAACTATATTATAATATCTAACTGTTTTCAATATCTTTTTTGACAGCAATCGACTGAGAATTTATTTACAGGGTGAGCCAAATGACTTTAAATACATTGAGGTGTATGGATGCATTCAATTCATTGAAAGTCTGTGGTCAATGACTACTTTGGCTATCCCCAAAATCTCGCTGACTATCTCAAGTTTGTCGGCTTTTGGTGAAATATCGCCAAATAAAGTGTCAGAAGGAAATCTTTCAAATTGAACTTAGCTTGGCGATATCGAAATATTTGGCTAGAAATCGCTAAACCTTACTATTATTGATATTTTATCTCTTTCAAACAAATAAGTTTAGAGGAAGTGCGTAGAAAACATTTTTATTTAATAGACGTGCAAGGAAGTCGTGTGTTGGACAAATCAGATTTTTTTATATTTTTATAATACATTATTACAGACTGTAAATACTATTATTAAAATTATAATTTAGGTAAGAATAAAAATGACCCCACAGTATTAACTTTTTTATTTTTAATAACTACTTTTAAAGTAAAATTGGGCAGAATTTAAAATATAGGGAGGTGTGGGGGGCCCGGGAACATTTCTGTCCCGCCTTATAAAATTTCTCTCGGAGGCCCTGGAGGAACGCAATCCAACGTTAAAATAGTGCGGTTCAGAAGTATGGATTATAACAATAATTTTTAAGAATGCATCAGTAATATACTTTAAAAGAATGGAATTAAAATTTATTAAAGAATGACTTTCAACAAAGAGAAGCAACTGTCGAAATCAAAGCGAAAATATGTGTGACAGCAATGGTTTTTAAGAATGATCAATAATAAACTTAAACTATGGACTCACGAGTCTACTAAAACATAATAACACATTTCCTTTCAGCAAAGAGAAGTGATTCGTGAAATTAATTGAAAAGTGTTTGCTATAACAATGGTTTTTAAGAATGTGTGAGTGTAAATGATATACACTTTGAAAAAATGGACTGAAAGTTTATTGAAGAATGACTTTCAACAAAGGGAAATAATTGCTGAAATCAATGCCGAACTATGAGCAATAACAATGCTTTTTAAGGGTTTACCAACTATACTTTTTGAAACAAATGGACTAAACCATTATTAATGAATGAATTTCAATAAAGAGAGGTAATTGTCGAAATTAATGCAAAAATACTCGCGATAGCAATGTTCTTTAAGAATGTACCAATACTGAACATTGGGACAATGGATTAAACAGTCCTAAAACATGAAAACACATTTCTTTTCAACAACGAGAAGGAATTGTGTGAATCAGGGGCGTAGCCGACCCCCTCCCCCCCATGAGGAATTTTCTGCCATACAAAATGTATATTCTTCACTTCCTCATCATACACATGCAGTGATGTGGGGTGGGTAAATACCCACTGGGTAGGTAAATATTTTTTGGGTATTTATCCAAGGCCTGGGTAAATACCCAAAAACTGGGTATTTTCAATTTAGAATGGAATAACTGTTCTTAACATTTATGATTAATACCAATTAGATTTCTATTATTGTTCCGTTTTTTTAATACAAAGTTTTTAATTTTAATTTGACTTCATTACGAGTATTTTTGTATTGTTTATTATTATTATTATTAAGCGTTTGATTATTTGGCATAAACTACTTTATCAGTCATACCGCATTTGTTTCACTAACTTTAATAATGAAGGATGTTTTATGGTAGTCCTTAAATTGTTTTGTACAAGTGACAGCTTTGGCAATATTTTTAATGTGTTACATCGATTAATATACCTCATAGCTTATTTTAAGTTTACTATTATATCCCATATCTTATTTTATGTTTATTATTTTTTAAACTGTGACAGTTTATTATGGTTTGTTATTGAAGGGGAGAGGGGATTACATGCATCTTATGATTGATTTAATGATCCCTAAAATAAAAATTAATGCAAATAGTTACAAAACTAGTAGTTATAAGTAATAGGTTTTAAAACATATTTTTTACGGTAAATTTAAACTTTTATGAATATTTCAGATTGGTGAACAAAATATTTCTATTAAAAAAATCATTAATACCAATTTTTTATAATAAAATTTCCCTTTAACGAATTTTTCAGAATTACAAATTTGATTTTCGGTCTCCTGAGATTCAGATTTTACTGTCTGTATATATTTAGTATAGCTGATTTTCTCTCCTTTTTTTCAAATTGTCAAATACACTGCTACTTGTTATTATACCTATTTAGAATTTTATTCCAACAGTTATATTTATAGGCTATATTTAATCAAGTATTTTATTCAACATGTATCATATAGCTTCTTTTCATAATTATATTTTTTTAAGTTTTATGAAATTAAAAAGTTGTAAAGAGTTCCTAAGTTTCTCGTTTTTCTTTTTCTTTTACATTATACTTAATATATATATATGTGTGTGTGTGTGTGTGTGTGTGAATATTCTTACCCACCAATACAAGCTTTTTCTAAACAATAGTGTTAATTAAAAAAAATACCCAGGTAAATACCCATTTTGGGTATATACCCGGGTATTTACCCTTGAAAATAAATACCCGGGTATTTTACATCACTGTACACATGTATGCATATATGTGAGTTGCAGTAGTCGTAACCCCCCCCCCCATGAAAAATTTCTGGCTACGCCCCTGTGGGAATCAATTCAAAAACATGGGTTATAAGAATGTGTCAGTAATATAGTCTTTGAAACTATGGACTAAAAGTTTATTAAAGAATGACTTTCAACAAAGGGAAGCAATTGTCGAAATCACTGCAAAAGAATGGGCAGTAATAAAGCTTTTTAAGAATTTATCAATAATAAACATTGAAACAATCGGTTCAGCACTCTACTGAAAAAATGCATTTCCTTACAAGAAAGAGAAGTAATTGTTGAAATAAATGCAAAAATATGGGGTATACCAATGGTTTTTAAGAATGTGTGAATAACATACTTTGAAACAATGGACTGAAAGCTTATTTTAATAAAGGATTAGTTTTAACAAAGGGAAGTAATTTCCAAAATCAATGCAAAAATATGAGCCATAAAAATTGTTAAGAATATATCAATAACATACTTTAAAACAATGGACTAAAATTTTTATTAAAGATTGACTTTCAACTAATAAAATGGTCTGGCTTGTCCTTCCGGCTGATTCCCCAGGTAGATCCCTCGCTGTGAATTGCGCGCAGAAGTACCCAGACAGCTCTCTCTCGCTTTCGTAGTGCTCATCTAAGAGGCCTTGTCTTCCAGGGTGGTCAAAAAGTCCACCTGATTTGTCCGAAGTGTGAAAATGAGCAGGCATCTCCGGCTCATATTCTTAAGTGTCTGGATTTGTCCTACGATAACCTATTGAACTTTCCTATTCTGGTCTATGATTTTTTGAGGGTGAATAAACTCGTAGATCTCGTCTAGCAGTAGCTGGACACGGAGATTAGCAACAACAACACTTTCAACTAAGGAAAGTAAGTGTCGAAATGCAGGAGAATGGAAAATTAGAAGGCTTTTTAAGAATGTACCAATAATGCACTTTGAAACAATGGACTAAGCCTTTATTAAAGAATGACTTCCAAAAGGAGAAGTAATTGTTGAAATCAATGAAAAAGGTGTGAGGCAACAATCATTTTTAAAAATGTACCAATAATTAACAGCGAAACAATGGACTCAGCAGTCTACTAAAACATAAAACCGCATTTCCTTTCAAAAGGAAGTAATTGTTAGAATCAATGCAAAATTATAGGCTATAACAATGACTTTTTAGAATCTATCAATAATAAACTTTGAAACAATGGGCTAAAATTTTATTAAAGATTGACTTTCAACTAGGGGAAGCATTGCTAGAGCAAAAGTAATGGGCAACAAGTTTTTTTTTAAAGCATGTATGTGTACACACATTAAAAATGTGTTGTGTTTCAAATAATACACTTTGAAACAATGGACTAAGCCTTTATTAAAGAATGACTTTCAACAAGGAGAAGTAATTGTTGAAATCAATGCAAAAAATATGTGCGTCAACAATATTTTTGAAGAATGTATCAATAATAAACATTGGAAGAATGGACTAAATCGTCAAAGGCGTACTTAAATGAGGGTCCAGGGGGTTCGGACCCTTCTCGAAATTTTGATTTTTGTTTACAAAATGATGATGAATTCATTTTGAAAAATTCTGAATTTTTCACCGGTTATATTTCCTCCGAAAATTTTTTTCGAGATACGTTCCTCATTGTAACTTAACTTCATTCGGAATGCAAGTGCCATGGATAGTTGAAAGGTTGGCGCCGCTGTCTTTTCCGAAATCCTTAGTGAGACAGGTTTAAATCTTCAAGTTTTTTTCGGTTCTCGAACATGGAACAATGTAGAAGGGGCGTTTTTATTAAGCTTTAATGGCTTTTTACGAACAGTGTTATTTTCTCTCCTGTAGAGACATGATTGCGGCCCAGGATTTCAGAGTAGTTCTGACTTGGTCACACTTAATTTTTAACCATGGGAATCCTCTGCTCTTTTATGGCTGTTTCATCAGATATTTTCAGTGGGTTTCTACCAGCATACTTGCACAGAACTTCCCCCCCCCCTTTTTTTTTTCTTCGCAGCTGATTTACAGAATAAGTAAGTCCAATTAAAGATCATGAGAAAGCACATTTTCTCCGAAAGAATATCTCTCTTACTTTTCTCATGTAAAGCCTCTTTCCTATCATTTCACGGTTACTCAAAGAAAACAGTCATAAACATGTAAATCATTCCGATAACGTCCTATTCCAAATACTTGGCTTAAACGTGTCTCTTTGTTGATATTAGTCTCTTATTTATGACTTCTTTAAGGATGGAGAACCCCGTGAACTGTTTCCTTTTATTCACAAAGATTTGCTTTAGTTAAATTAGAGCGGGACACTGACTCCACTGGGAGATTGTACCCAAAGATGGAGGTCAAGGATGACCGTTGACTTGAGGAATGCACCAACTTCTCTTTCGTGGAATGGAAGAAGTATTTAGGGTTTGCAAGCTGTATTATACTCCCAGTTAAAGGAGATACTTGATTCAGAAATTAACAAACAAATGGCATTTTTGCTAACATTATTTTTTTTAATAATTAATTTTTTATTTATTTAATGCAGTGTTTTTTTTTTTTTTTTTTTTTTTTGACTGTCTCTTCTGTTATCCCAAGACAAATATGTAACATTTGGTGTGTCCTGCTCTGAGCGTCTTGAAGAAAAAAAAAAGCGTAGTTTTCACTTTAAAACTTTAAACAGTTGCGTCTATAGGAATCAGTAGCATTGCCAAGATTTTATTTCGGGAGGGGTGAGAGTCAATGTATCAAACTGTAGGTTAAGTAAAGGGTCAGATTTCGGGGGAAGGGGGGCTTCAGCCCCCTCAACCCCCCTCATTAAATACGCACCAAGTAAGAAGGGTGTGTTTTTAAGACGGGACTGCTACGATGCGGAGCAGTCAGAAAAATTCTGGAGGAGAGGTACGTAATATGTGTAAGAGTAAAAATTGCGAATTTTCTTCGGATTTTGAAAGGAAGCTTTAAACTGGGTGGTTTTCTTCAAAATGTTCAGAGACCTTTGTGTTCTGTCAGCGAGGCTCTTTTTGAACTCCTCAGACACTGTATTTTTGATTATTCGCTTTATTATTCCTAAAGAGAGTAAAAGGAGATGTTTGTAAAGGACCTATTTTTGCCCGACGATTGAGCGATCTCATTGACATAGACTGCACAATATCCAGGAATCCTCTGCAAAACGATGTCTATGTTGCTGGAAGATAAGCCCTTCAACAGTCTACTGCACTCGAGGACATTAAAGGACAAAAAACTCGAAGTTGAACCTACAGATTGTTAAGCAACCCTACTAAGTATATATCATCACTATACGAAACACTATAGCGAGAACCACCATGTAAAACTTTTAACACTATTAGCTCCTTGTACCCCCCCCCCTCCAAGAGTAACCCTTTATTTATTGACGGTACTTAGAAGTACTGCTAAATTAAAATTATAAAAAAAAGAAAGGAAGAAAGAAAAATCCATTCGTTGTAATCCTTCCTTTGGAAAATCACTA
Organism: Cheiracanthium punctorium; assembly: GCA_038373885.1. Classification (NCBI taxonomy): domain Eukaryota; kingdom Metazoa; phylum Arthropoda; class Arachnida; order Araneae; family Cheiracanthiidae; genus Cheiracanthium; species Cheiracanthium punctorium. The sequence goes on from JAWZYV010014785.1 coordinate 103,601, forward strand.
CCAAATACTTCATTTAATCAGCATCCATCACGATGTTCTATTAGAGTAGGTTGCTTGAAGTAGACAGCTTTCCGCTAACTTTCTAATCATGTCGTGACCTTCCCTCTCCCCAAAAAGAGCATTCGTGAATTTTCAGACGTCTGCTTTATGATTAAAGGAGTAGATTTTCTAAAAGTGTGTCAATCAAAGTATTACTTGACTCCTTCAGATTCGTTAGGCCTATACTTTTTTGAAAAAGACTCGTTAACTGTTTATAAACCAATCATAAAACGTATAGCCTTTGCTTATTAGTTTTTTCGTAATTTTCCTTTCTATTACATTAATCAGTATTTACCATTAATTGCCTAACTATAACAAGGGAAAACAAATAGATTCAAAGTGATATTCTTGGTAATTCTTAATTAACCCAGACAGCACAGCAAACTTGCATCAAACTTGCAGCAAGCTAGATTTATCAAGTCAATAAGCTTGAATTAAGCTTGAAAATTCCAAGCGTGTAAGCTTGATGCAAGCTTGAATCAAGCAGGGCCGGCCCAAGGGGGGTGCGAATGTAGGCGATCGCCTAAGGCCCCGCTCCTGGGCCTTTTTATTGCTATCTCATAAGACATGATAGAGAAGAGGCCCCGCTCTTGTGCTTCGCCTGGGGCCCAGCACGCCCCTCGGGCCGGCTCTGAATCAAGTGTTCTAGTTTACACTTGCCCAGCTTGCATTAAGCTTGACATTTTAAGCTTTAATCAAGCTTGACATTTCAGGCTTAAAAAATTCCCCCCCCCCAAAAAAAAAAATTTCTAAATACACGGGGTGCCCCACATAATTTATTTTTCCGCGCAATTTCCCCCTCTACACTGAAATTTCAATTTAATTTGTTTCCATCGAGTGTTCGTGGCTGGAATAGAACCCGGGCCCTTTGGCTTAGCAGTCGAGCACGCTATCCATTCAGCCACCGGAGCCTTGTGCAGCTATGACTAAAGTTTGAAGTAACTTACCACGCTGTTTTCTCGCCAGATTGATAAGTGGGCGATGTGTTATTTGTTTCTTTTATTTTTCCATGGGATGCATCAAAATTAAAATAATGTTATGTGTGATTTAGCGACTCTACTAATAGGGAAATAAACATAATATAAACTTAAGAGCAGCACACGTTTTAAAACTTTCAGTACCGCAACACTCATGAGCAATACTGCTGGCCAAAATCGAGACAAACGACTGATTTTGAAATCAATTTCGTAGTATAATTGTATTTTATTTTGAAGAATTTCCATATTTGGAAATATAGAATGTGTTTACTTAACACAAATTTTTTGTTAAGTAATCTGAAATGAAAGAAACAGATAGTTAAACGTTACTTCGAAATGCTATATCACAGTTGCTAACATGTATGGAATACAAGCACTTTAGTCATCTTTGTAAATATTTCTTAAAATAACAAATAATTGAAAATTTTTGCTATTTTTTAACGCTAAAAATTCTCTTTACAAATGTGGTTAGTTATTTTCCTACATATTGGTATGCTATATCGATATAGAGCATTTCGAAGAATTAAAAATAAGTTTAAATTAATTTATACAAATGTAAATTTGAATTATTTTCATTGTTCATACTTTATAATTTAAAAAAATTATTTAACTTCTGAATTTTTTTTTAATCCTTTGTAATTTTATTTTAAAACTTCAAAAGTGTAAGATGTAAGATTTTTGGGCCCTAAAATCTGTAGGCCCTGGGCAGTTGCCCCGTTTGTCCTGCCGGTAATATGGCACTGGTAATAAAATAAAACACATCTTTTACGAACTTTCACAGCAAATTTGAGGACGCTAGACAATTAATGTCCATTCTCTTTCACAGATGGTGCTATCACTGCGCACTTTGCAAGTTAAAATCCATCTTAAGCCAACCTTGCATTGCCAAGCCAAATGTCAAGCTTGATTTAAGATTATGTGCTGTCTGGGAAGTAGATAAAGTGTTAAGGAATACAAATAAATAAATAAAAATAAATCACATTTAAGTTGTATATTGTAATGTTCAAAACTAAAAGGAGAATTGACGGACCCACCTGTAAATGGACCATGGACTATGACGCATTTCAATGCTGAAAATAAATTTCGGGTATTTTAGGCAGTTTGGATAACCACTTATTCGATTTGGATATTTTTTACCTTTGTTTCATTTTTTCTTGTAAGACGACTCGTGTTCACTTAAAGCTTTACAGGAATGAAGTGAGAAGGCGAGATTCATTGACTTATTGCCTGGGGGGGAAATGTACTTGCTCTTGTTGATTTGTATTTTGTCCGATTTGCTAGAAACGTAATCGTCATTTTTGTGTCCATAAATGAAAGGACAACTACATTTTCATGAGAAGATAGATTTATAATAATGGTATTAATGTAAAATACAACAAACCTAACAAAAGCCTTAGTGCAACCTATAGTATGCCTTTTATCAGTTTTATTACGCTATTGAAGAAGATATGACTTCTGATATGTGCTTTTCGTAAGCATCATGTCATGGAAGTTCAAAAGGAAGATAAAAAAGGCTAGCGATGTTTATTTACTCGATTTCTCGATCAACCGAATGCGTTTTACTTCATAATTTATTCCAGCCTTAGAAAGAACCTCGCAATAAAATTATTTTTGATATTTTTTTTTCTTTTAGGTTCCCTTTATAAGAATAAGTTTTTTTAAAAAACAAATACATATATATGTTTAAAAAGGGGTTCGTAGATAGGGGTGTGTAAAGATCTAAGGTGATAGTTATTATAAATGGTATTTGAAAACACGATACCTCCTCCCGTTGGGAAAAAACAAACAAAACGACAAATAACTATATGTCTGGTTATACTTGATGTGCACATACTATAAAAGCATCCTTTTTGGTAAATGTTCTGTGTCGATTTGTATAGTAATGCATGTCAGAGGAGGGCCATCTACACATTAGAACAGAATTCAGTTTTTAAAAGTTCACTAGTGATCCGCCTTTCCCCCCCACTCCCACTTTGTATTTGATTTTAGCATTTGAGAGAAAAATCAAAGTGCAAATATTCACATTAATTACTTAATTTTTAGAAAATATTTATTGTGTTATAAAGCAGTAAAAAATGGGTCACTTAATGTTATGCTTCAAAAACTAAACTCTTTCATTTGCTTTCAGTGCTGGAGGATGGGCCTGCAATCCTAAGAGCAAATACGGAAATATATCTTTTATTTATTATGAATGAGGTATTGGATTTTGAAGGTAAAAATTTAAAAAATTAGGAACATAGAGTAGTGTTATAAGGACAAGATATCATGTAGAGGAATAATATACGAAACGGTGAAGTCTTTAGAATGCGCACTATTCTGCGAAGTAAATGAAAACCACTTTTCTTAATTCTCTAAGAGATCGTGCCATTTTAGTTTAAAATATTAGTTTAATTTCTTAGAAACAATCAGCTTTTTAATCATCATTAATTCTTATCAAGATTTTTACTTAAAAAAAAAAAATCTTAGATGGCGCCTTTTGAATGATAGAAATTACATTTGGAATGATAGAATTTACCAAGCGGATGCTCGTTTGACGGAATTTTCTACGGGGTAAGTTTAACCCTTTCTTTTTGCTGCTACAGGGCGTCCAAAGATATTCATCCATAATCATTTATTCTCTGAGGGACCTAGTAGTTGATAATAAAAGTTGTACATAGTGAATAAGTCAATGACTATAATTCCATAAGATCACTTTTTCTTGTGATATTTTTCAATAAAAATACTTTTTTAAATTATTGTTTTGCTTATTATTTACGATTTGTCTTTTCGTCCTGTTTAGCAGCTAATCAGCAGCGATATCAGCAAGGTAAATTATTCTCTAAATTTGTAGGATTTATCAATAATTACCTAGTTTAATGTTTCTTTGTCCAGAAAGGGGCATTTATACGAGATTATTTATTATCGATATCAGGTTATCGATAAAGAGCATGAAACAGAATTTTCAGTATTGAACGCCGAATTATTTTTTATTTATTCATTGTACTTTTTTAATAAAATGGTGTAAGTCATTCAATTAAAAATATTCTTCTATTAAATAATTTCATAGTTCGTTCGTACAATTTTATTATAGTGTACCCGAATTAAATATATTCAGAAAAAGGATTTTTTGAACGTTAGAAAGTTTATTACATAGTAAAAATAGTGAATTTCCAATCCTAAAATCCCATCTCAAATTTTACACAGTTGCAAAAGATAAATATGGACTTTTATCTTGTTTAGCTAATTATTAGTCATAAAAATGTGTATGAAGCTTATATAAAACATAAAGCTTCAGCAAACTTCCCCCAAATACACCAGGAACGCCTGGCTTAACTGCTGAACCGTCTGGTTTAATTGCTGAAACAGCCTGCCTTTCAAAATCTCGATTTTTTCACAGATTGGGGTTTTGACAAGCGATTGAAAAACGCAAACGAATATGCTTAGTTTTAAAAAGCAAATAATTAAGAAAAATTTTGACCATTTTCATAATAAATTAGTAAAATATGAGATTTTTTAAAAATAGCAGTAAAATTGTTTATGTCACGAAAATTCGAAGAGTTCTATAAATTTCTGTTGCAGACACTACAAACCCAAGTATGTACGAGTATGCGTGTGTGTGTGTATGTGAGAGAGGGAATTATTTAAGTAATAAATTGCTTTACTTTCATTTAAAATTCACAGTGATTTTCTTGTGATTTAGATTCATATTAATCGGTCGAAGTTACATTTTCCACCTCTTCTTAAGAACTAGATCATATAAAATTCCTCGCTACTTGTTTAAATGAAATATTGATATGTGAAACAAGATATAATAAATTTTTTAAAAAGGAATTTTTTCTTTTCTTGGGAGCTTCTAGTTTAAACTGGAGTTACCCTGAAAAGACAAAGGATAAATCCTTTGGCTTATCCATGGGATAGATTTATGCCTCAACGCTTCTTTTTTTTATTTTCTCACAGCAGAACTTAACGTAATCTTTTAGAAGCATGCGCAAAAGAAGCTCTTATTTACATTATTACAGATAAGTGTATATCCGTGTACTTCAGTTTTTCTTTCATTTCTCTTGAAAATTCCCACGCGACTGGACTCTCTACTCTTCCGCTCCTGATTGGAGCATCTTTGGGGGAACAGCCATGTTTACCGTCTTACCCACCTTCCTTACTTTGATCTGTTGTCTTAAGTAAGTGACGTTTTGTATTTTCGCAGCAGTGTCCCTCCTAATATTGCTCCTAAACGTGTAGAGTTAAATGGACTGTTTATTTATCAACCCCTCCACATTTCAAAACGAGACCTGGGGATCTAGTATTTCTTAGACAATAGTACGTGCATTCACAAAAACGCTTATATCTCAATAGTTTCTATTAATGGGGGGAGGGGGGAATAATAAACATGTGAAAATGAATAATTTTCTCTGGAAAATAATTTCCTCCAGTACATTTAGCACTAGTTTTCAAATCAGGTTGAAATTCTTGGCGCAAATTCTGTAAATTTACTTTCGCCAGTAACTTGGCTTTGAGAACTGTATTTGTCAGTAGTACGTTTATGCTCGTCCATAACTTATTCATAAGGAAATCTCGACTATAACTTATTCTTTCCTACGGGTACATTATAATTGGGCTAACGTAAACTATATTCCATAACTATAAGACAATTATCGTATGCTCCAAATAATTGATATAAAAATTTTTGAAAAATTTCATCCAACGATTTTTGATTGAAATATTCCCAGTTTTCCACTGTGTCATTTTTTATGGAAACATTTAATTTTATTAATAAAAGATTATTAATTAAAAGCGAGGAGCTGCCATCGGACGATTTTTAGATTTTGTGATTTTTTTTTTTTTTTCATTGTACGAAGTAAAGAAAATTAGTTTATTTACAGGGTAATTCAAAAGAATTACAATCCATTAATCTTTGGACAGTCATTTTTTAGCCATGCCGAAAATAGCTCCAACAGTTGTCAAGCTTGGCGCTTATTGGCGAAATATCGCCAGTCGGCGCCAAAGATAAGGTTCCGAAATGAAACACAGCTTGTCGATTTCAGAGACTTTCGGCGAGTAATCGCCAAACCTTAATACCATTTAATTACCATATCTTACTTTCAAACGACAAAAAAGTTTTTAAAAAGTGTATTATTTAATAGGTGTACGAGGAAATCATGCGGTGTCCACATAAGATTTTTTGAGATTGTTACCGCGGGTTTTTCTTTTTCTGAAAATAGGATCTATTTATATTATTTTAACCCATTTGTGCCTGGATATTTTTGCGACTTTCTTCGATTTTTACTGATAACTGAAATAATAGATAAATTTCTGATGTCAACTTCTTGAACAAGGGATGATTTCTTTTAAAATCATTATGCATAAAAATCGAAATATCAACACCCTACTTGGTCATGTTAAAATATTTTGTAGAGTTGAGGCTTAATACTCGTGAATAAAGGGTAGGAAAAATAAATAACGTTTTCGACTAATAGCGAAAATGCCGTCCCAAAAAAGGGACACTAGGCATAAATGGGTTAACAGGATACGTGAATTTGTGTTTGGGGACAAGACAGGTTACTTAAAAACGAGACGTTATGATGACATTAAGTAAAACTTTGTAGTATTTTAATGCTAGAAAAAGATTTTAAATTTTCTTGAATTGTTTGGAAAAAGAGCTAAGCCTGCTTTTGGATGCATTTTCCATAATTAATTTGCAAGTAAAATTCCACAAAGAGTCCTAGAGAATGTTTTGGGTTTTTTGGTACTTTTCAGATGCTTTCAGAAGCAAATCTACTTTTTTTTTCAGAGGACCTTTTCAAGTAAGAGGAGAATGTTTCCCTTCTTAAGTCATGTTAAATTTGTGTTTTTAGCTTTGTCAACGCGTAGTAAAAAGTTTCAAAGGGAAGGAGGATCCTTTTTGCAAAATATTCAATCTCCTAATTTATTACCATAAAAATAAAATGTTTCTATTATAAATTTATCAAATATACTGATATATACACGTTTCTCGTACGCATATTTCTTATTTAAATTATTTACAAAACAGTTTTTTTTTTTCGATTCTGTACACCTGTTAAATGTTTTCACAATATATATAGAATATAGTACAACATATATAGAATATATATAGAATATAGAAATAGGTAAAATGAGGAGAATTTTTTATGAACGAAAGCAGTTTTTTTTTTTTTAATTTTTTTCGTTCGGGTGTGATCAAGCGGGGGAGGTGTCTCTGTTTTTCTCTCCTAGATACGGCATTTGGGCTAGTTGGTAGATTTTATTATTACTGTTGTTAAGAATAAAATTTAATGATTTTTGCCTATGCAGGTGTCTTAAAATTACTATGCATAGAATTTATAACAAAACTACTCACAAATCAAAATAATCAATATCCCGAAAATTCGTATGTTTTGTACTGGGTAGGCATGGGAAACGTGGCAGACATTTGCATGGCTGCCATATACCCGCAGATTTCAATTCCCTGGCTTACCGGACGGCGCCCATTCTGCTACTTTGCAGAACATTCAGAGTTCTGGGCAATGGGAGTAAAGAAATAATCAATTTTTATACAACACCATTTTTTTGAACTGTGTCTCTGAGTTTCGCAAATTCATAATTAAACAAGTTGTCCTTACTATTTAAGACAGTCGAACGTTAAAGGGATTCAGCACTGGGAAAGTTTCTTGGGAAAAGTAAGTGAAATTTGCAGAGTTAGCGCACGATTGGATGCATTTGTTTTACGAATAACAGCATACACTGTAAGAAATACATGTAATTTTATCACATACTAGCTGAAGTACCCGTCCTCGACGGGTTAGTGAATGCAAATTTCCAAAAAGCAAGAACTTTCGTCAGCATTGTAGGAGTACACAGAATGAATGTAGTATGTTGCCAAAGTAAAGAAAGCGAAGTTATAATTTTTATGTATTGTTAAAATATTACAGGTTAGAGAGTAACTAAGTAATACCATTTGATTCGCTTTAGACGTAATTATGTGATGCGCGAATGAATATTTACACATACTGAAATAATTTTCGCAAAATCTCGAAATTTAATCAACATTTTGAAAAATTGGAAGCCTAGAATTTAAGTTGAGTGACAACCTATCATGTCACCCAAATTCGTTTCATTCCCTGCAGTCTTTATTTCGTGATGCTGGAACAATTTTCAGCATTTTAAAACGATTTTCGCAAAATCTCAAAATGTAATCAAAATATTTTTAAAATTCAACGCCTATAAATTAAGATTAGCAACTACCTATCATATCAGTAAATTTCGTATCATTCGTATTAGTCGTTATTACGTGAAGTTTGAAGAAGTCATCATTGAACGTATTTTGAGAGAATTTTCACAAAATCTCAAAATCTATTAAAAATGTTTATAAAATTGGACTCCTATAGTTTATGTTGAGCAACCATCTATCGTGTCACCAAATTTCATATCATTCGCTTTAATCGCTATTACGTAATGCGGGAACAAAGATTCACTCAGTTTTAAACGATTTTCACAAAATCTCGAAATCTGATCGATTTTTTTTAATTAGATGCTTATAGTTTAAGGTGAGTGACCACCTATCATTTCACCAAATATCATTTTTTTACCTTTGCAGTTATTACGTGATGTGCGAACACAAATTTACGCAGTTTGAAATGATTTTCGCAAAATTTCAAAATCTAATCAATATTTTTTAAAAATTCGACAACAATGTTTTAAGTTGAGTGACCACCTATCATGTCACTCAATTTTATATCATTCGCTTCAGTCGTTTTTACGTGATGCTTGAACACAAATTTACGCAGTTTGAAAGGATTTTCGCAAAATCTCAAAATCCAATCAGGATTTTTTAAAAATTGGACGCCTATGTTTTAAGTTGAGTGACTACCTATCATGACACCCAATTTCATATCATTCGCTTCACTCGTTTTTACGTGATGCTTGAACACAAATTTACGTAGTCTGAAAGGATTTTCGCAAAATCTCAAAATCCAATCAAGATTTTTTTTAAATGGAACGCCTATGTTTTAAGTTGAGTGACCACCTATCATGACACCCAATTTCATATCATTCGCTTCAGTCGTTTTTGCGTGATGCTTGAACACAAATTTACGCAGTTTGAAACGATTTTCGCAAAATCTGAAAATCTAATCAAGATTTTTAAAAAATTCGACGCTATGTTTTAAGTTGAGTGACCACCTATCATGACACCCAATTTCATATCATTCGCTTCAGTTGTTTTTACGTGATGCTTAAACAAAAAAAGCGTCACGGACAGAATGACAGAATGACAGACAGACAAACTTTTTTTTGAGGGTCGCATCGGATTCTCGGGTGCTTGAAACGGATAGAAATCGCAAAATTTTTGAATTCCAAGAAATGTACAGACAAAAGTCTAATTTTATTTATATAGATATTGCTGTAGAATAATACAGCACTGTGTGCTGTAAATCCACTCAAGAATTACGTAGTGACATTGATAAACCAATCACGAAGAACCTATAGCAGTGGTTGTAAGGCAACTGGCACAGTCTACATCACAACGTGCTGGCGTTACGTTTACCCACATGCTGTGCTGTAAAATAATACAGCACTGTGTGTTGTAAATCCATTCATTAAGTCCATGACGTAATGATGTTAACAAGCCAATCACGTAGAACATTGTATAGCAAATTGACACAGACTGCAGCACAATGTGTGGATAAACGTAACGCCAACATCACAACGCGTTGGCGTTACGTTTACCCACACATTGTGCTATAATCATTTTTTTCAGTGTAGATTAATACAGTTTATGTAAAACTGAAGTGAGGCACCTATTTTTGTTATACTGTTTCTGTAACCTTTTAGCTATTCCATAATGTAATCAACTATGAATAAAAATTAGAATATGTCTTTCGATGTTTATCTGATTTTACATTGCTGGACTGTTTACAGACTCTGATACAAACACAACACCATTTACCAAAACGTGGGAGCATTACCTAAACTGAATGCTAGATACATTTTCCCACGGATGAATTATTCTATTCTTTCTAGATGGGCAAGCATAAAGTGAGAAGTTGGTATGTGATAATATTTTACTTCCTCGTACAAAATAAAGGAAGCTTTGTAATCACGAAAAATTTCAGTACTCAGATTTTGACCATCCCTAAATTTACTTAGACAAGTTACTGTATGAATCCTGTACACACGCATGTGACGCTACAGGTGTACGTACAGGTGTGACGCCTTTACGTACGTATTCATATACGATCCAGTTTTACAAACTATGAATCCATTTTGACTAGTTGGCTTGACGTCTTAGAAAATTTGTTCTTATGCATGTATGTAATCTCGCATAACTCGAAAACGATTAACCCTAAAATGTTGAAATTTTGTAATTAGGACTGTTGTAACATCTAGTTATGCACTTCTCGTTTAGATTGCAATCGACTGGGTAGTTTATTTACAGGGTCATCCAAAAGACATTCACCAAACAATGATTACCTACAGACTGAGTCTGTAGGTAATCATTGTTTGAGCAATGCCGAAAATCTCACCAATGTCACCAAGCTTGACGACTTTTGGAGAAATATAGTCAGTGTCGGGGCCAAAAATAAGTTCCCAAAACTGAACCCATCTTCACGATATCTCCTACATTTGTCGAGAAATGGGGAAACTTAAATGAAATATATTTCACTTTCAAATGAAATAAGTTTAAATAGAGGGCTTCAAAAAATGTTTAAAGAAATCATTCGTGAGACCTCAACAATGTAAAACAGCATTATAATGATATGTTTTCAATGATTATACCTGACATGACCGATCACTACCACCTCGCCTCTGTACCGTCTATGCCGTGGCCAGTAACATTGTGCCGCAATTCGCTAAAGATGTGCGATGCGATCTCGGAGGAGTTAGCGAACAAAAGCCGCAAAATTCAACCATTAAACGTCGGTTCGCCTTCGGCTACGCTCAGCTATGAAGAATAGATGTCGTTATTTTGTGCGGCAGCACACATGAGAAAATCGCCTTACCTGAAGGAGAAATGACGTCTATATTTTGTTTTGATAAAAATGTTTCGGGTTTCTTTTCTTGCCGAGAAAGAGTTGTTCAACCTCGATAAAGAGGATATTTCACGAACGAAATGCACTTCAACTACTTATTTACCTACTCGTTTTTATCTGATTACTGGAGGAGAATCAATATTTGTAAAGCTAACCTGCGTGATCAAAAACATGCTGCAGATCAGAAACTTAAACATATCAAAAATGATTTTAATACAGGGATCTAAAAAAGTATAATTTTTTTATTAAACATTGTTATAAAATAATCTGATTTTTTTCTCATCACAAATTTATTTATTATGGTGCAAAATAAGAAAGGTTTATTTTTGCTTTCACAGTACCACGGTTTTTTTCCCATGTGCTCAGGTTAGCGATAAAGTATTTTATTTGCCCGGTTTTAAATACAGGCATTACAATTTTTCATAGGTACAGCAGCTGAATTATGGGAAAGAAAAACTACAGACTTTTGAGTAAAAATGCTGTAGAGCATAAAAGTATTTCGTAAAAATTTCCAATACACAAAATTTCTACTCCCCCTCCCCCCGTTTTTGTGTCATTTCTCAAAATTTCACAGAAATTTTCTCTTCTATCCGATGGCATTTCTTGTGGATATTATTTCCGATCCTACTGCTGAATATCTGTGAAAAATCACCCCAAAATCGATGAAATATTGAATTAAAAAATTTTTCTAGGTCGAATTTTGAAAAAATCGTTTTGAGGTGCATAACTTCCTGTCTACCAAATTTAGTAATGCTACGTATAGCCATTTGTCCGTAACGCCGCCGACAGACGAACAGACATTTTAATAAATAGAGATGAATGAATTAGAAAAGTAGATTAAATTTGCGACATCATTAAAAATTTTATGTTTCTTCTATTTTCGTAGTGCATATTGTTATTTAATTTATCAGTAATCTTGAAAAATGAAATAGATTAAACCGTTACGTCTGCTTAGGTTAATAAACAACTAGTGAATGAATGATTATGATTTTTAGTATACGGTACTGGCACTTAAAAAAATGTTGCTGACGGTGGTTTATATTTTATATTTAGAATATTTGTGGGAAAATAACTAAAGATGGAGCATAAGTACCACCAGTAGAAGAATTTCAGTTTTGCACACGGTTCATTCACATCATAAAACGAACAATGAGCGAACAAGCCCAGTGAATAAACATTTTCTAAATATTTAAAAAAAAAAGTTTGATGATATTTTTCAGCGGATTACAAAAGATAACTTTCTTCCGTGCTCCCGATTAAACACCTCCCTCCTCCACTTTTTAAACAAATTGGAATTTTTAAAAATCCCGAGAGAAATAGGCTCTCACAGAAAAAATGCAAAAAGCTAAAAAAAAAAAAAAAGATTTTTTGAAAAATGGCTTTTGCATAAGTGTTCATTTACTAGTCAGTTTACCTTGCAAGAAACGTGAAAGTTTTCTACATGTAAGTTATAAAGACTTTTTGTTGTTATAACGAAAATTTTTTAAATTTTATTTTTTAGCTATGTTGAATCGAGGACAATGCGGCAACATTCAATGGAATTTCAACACCAAGAAATGCAGTTCGAGAACTTAACGAAATCTTACAACGTTAGACTAAGGCCTCTGGCATTAAATGGTAAATTTTTAGATAAAATTATTTAGCTTTCTCCGAGCAGGACTTTGAAAATTGCAGTTTGGCACGTTTTCTTGACAAGTAATTTGTACAGGCCCGGACTGGGAGGGTAGGGGACCGCCCGTCTCAAGAGAAAGGGAGGGCCCGGGTTATTGTATAACCGATAAATAATAGGATGTGTTAACTTTCGGGGTATGGGGGGAGGTATGGTGTTATTATTAATTAATTATGATTTATAATTAATGCATTCATAAAATATTGATCTATTAATTAATATGCGACATTCATATTAATTAATTCCTTGTTCATTCGGGAATCCTCTTTCAAAATATTTTGAGAACTACATATAAAATAAAGTGTTTGGAAGCCTTTTTGGGCACAAATGCAGCTGCAAAAAATTTTATGTGTCAAACTTCATTGAGTGCTATCAGTATAGCACTTTTTTTAATTTTCTTTTTTCTGTTTGGGGGCCCGCCCTCAGCAGGGAGGGTCCGCCGAGTGTGGGGACCCACCCGTTTGGAGACAGTCAGGCACCCTGGCCAGTCCGGCCTGAATTTGTACGAGACCTTAGCACTTCTGTTGTACTAATAACAAACTTAAAGCAAACCTATGCCTATTTTTAATAGAAGAGTTAATACTGTTTATGTGAAAAAGAGGTTTCATATACTGGTGCAAAGAGGCAAGCAAAATATGCTCGCGGTAAAAAACGTTCTTTTACGAACTAACAAAAAATATAGAAAAAAAAAACAAACCTTCAAACAAAATCCTCTCTTTATAAAAAGTAATTGTACGAGTACAATTTATGCTAATTATAAATTTCATTCAGATTTGTTAACTTTGTTTCTTCTAAAGATTTTCTTTTAACTTCTATACATGCCTACATAATTTATGTTAATGATACAAATTAAAAATAACTCATAAAACATTTTGGAGGAAGAAATTAGTAGCGGCTGAAATGTAGTTTGAGATGACAAATTTATGAATAACTTTATTATTATTAAACTTTTGAAGATTATATCATCTATTTATTTGTGCTTGCATTTTTCTCCTCCAGGTACAGCTGTTAGAGTTGAAACAAGTATTTACGTTTACAGTATGACATCTATAGATGATCTACACACTGTAAGTTCTGCTTATATAAATATGAAGTTATATTAAAACTAATTCAGTATTTATCAGTTGATCCCTTGAGATCAAACCATTTATGATGGGATATTATATTTGTTAAACATAGAGATATTCTCATTTCTCGTTGTATACTCTGGAATAAAACTCGATTTATTAGGCACAGACAATAAATATTGTCATAGGGAAATAACTGCACTTCGTAAATCTGTAAATTGGTCCAATTTTTATCCAATGTATCTAACATATAATTAAGGTATAATTTTATTTAAGGTTTTTCTCACGAAATATTTAAAGGAATAAGTATACTGTAACGTGAGCATAACGTGACCGAAAATTCTAGGCTCTATGTATCGAAATCTAAGTTTTTCTTAGAAACATTTCAAACCCAGATTGAGGGAAGAGGGCGATGCTACGCACATGCAGGTTAGAATTAAATTGTCTCAGCCAAATCCATAGGCTGTGGTGAGATCAGACTGTTTTAATCAATAGTTTTGGGATTGTGCATGCTTAAGGGCAAAATTTTGGGTTCTAATACGAGCCTACCTAAATCAAATTTCATTCTTGTGTATCGCTGTGGAGAGTCATGAATAATTTGAAAAATATCGTATTATCATAATAGGGCTAAATAAACTGTAATGAATTCATAGTAGTAGTGCTATATAAAATACAAATAGTGCTAAATTATAAAAATCTCAAAATATTGAAAAGAAGTTGATAAATAAAAGTGATATTTGACAATGAAAAAACTGGTATAAAAATAATTTTTGAGAAAAAAATATAGAACCTCCAAAAAGAATATATTTAAACTCCCTTAATAACGACAAAACGTATAAAAAAAAAAAAAAAAAATACCAACATTTTTTTAAAGACCGCTTTCTATTTCATGTGTTTTTCTAATGTTTTAATTAATTTTAAGAAATTAAATTTAAGAAGATAATAACTTTACAATTTTTTAAAAACAATTGTTTAAACTATTGTTCAAAAAGGAGCATTCACTTTAAAACGCTCTTTTAAATACCAAAAATTAATGAAAAAGGAGGAAGATGAACAACATTCACTCTATTTCACTCCATGAATGATTAAAACCGCTCTATGAGTATAATAACAATTTTAAGTTCAATAGAAATTTTGTTCTCTCGTCGATCGAATTGAGTTCGCTTGGTTTAAACGTGCACAAACAATCAGAATACATAAATATCTGCTTGACTTTGTGATTTTTTCCCCCATTCAACAGGACTACACAATGCAAATTATGTACCGCCAGTCGTGGTTTGATGAGCGCCTACAATTCAACGCATCCTCGCCGAAAATAGTAGGTAATGATTACCATGCTGATAGAATATGGACTCCTACCATCCATGCTGTCAATAATAAAGATATAGGATCCTTCGGCGGCGACACAGATTTGCTGCACATTGAACCCTCCGGAAAAGTTCTTCTCTGCCGAATGTAAGAGCAGTGCACTGCAATCTTTATTCATTAACCTCGACACAAATGCGTGTTTCACATTCAGTTATTACTCTTCCCGACAAGTTTTGTATAATTTCGGGAAGAAATATAACTAGGTCACTTTTGTTATCTAGCTGCATTAATTTTATCATAAAAAATAACATGATGAGCAATTTCGACCAGTTACGAAAAATTCAGAAAGAAAAAAAAAACCTTTTGCACAGGGCTGTAAGGTCATGTTGACTAGCTCATATATGGCAGATATATGACAGTGACATTGTGAAGATGAAATGTAATGGATATTGCAGCAGAAGGTAAACATTAGCAGAGCCTGATCGTAGGTGGACGCTTACTTAGGTAACTTATGCTGTTGCATTTTCCCGACATAAAAATAAAAGATTTTTAAAGAATACTACAATTGAATTAAAAATTACCTATTTATTTATACTTATTTAGAACAGACTATGTATTTAAAAGTGATTTTAATATTTTTTTAGTCCGTTTGTATTATTAGAGCATGGGTGTGATAATTCAAGGAATGGCAATGGGTGCGATAATTCAAGGAATGGAATTACGAGGCACGAGAGCAAAGTTTCTCACTCCAAACATTTTTCTTGATACACCAAAAAATTCGAAATTTTCTTTCCTTCATCATAAAATAAAAAATGTTAGCTAATGGATATTTTGTGATAAGCATATGGCCATAGCATAGGTTTTCAAAAACTCCTAACTTCTTGTTTATTGATCCATGAGTCTTAAAGACCACTGAATTAGAAGAACATAAAATAGAACTCTCTAAGTCCATTTATTGTTAAAAATTATGTAGTTATAACAAAGGAAATTTAGTTGCAAAAAATTTATTATTGCAATATATATGAATATGTAATAAATCGTGATAACTATAAATCGGGAAATTTGGGGGCCCGTGTGATAATCAGGCATGCCCGTGTGATAATCAGGCTCTGAACATTAGGGTTTAAATTCTAAAAGTTTTTGTGAAGAGCAGGAAAAGAAAATACGGAGATAGGCCCCTTAACCACACACTAAAAAGTAATACTAAATTTTATAAATATTTCACATTTTGCGATATTGCATAGAGTTTTAATCAACGAGAAATCTTCCGAGGCCCTTTGAGTATTACAAGATCACAAAATAAAACACAAAAAAGTTTGTGTTAAATATATTTAAAAAACCTGCTAAAACACACAAAACAGTTAACTGTTATGTATAAGATCAGTTCATCCACTTGTAGAGAATTTGATAATACCGTCTGCAGATTTCACGGACCGGCTAAGCCACGAGTTCGTTCCCGAATTCTTATTTTTTCGATATGCATATGAAATGTCAGAGAGAAATTCTTATTTTCAGAGAAATACATGCTAATGCCAGAAAGAAATGCTTATTTTCAGAGACACGCATGCTTATGTTAGAAATAAAATGCATCGCAGCATTAAAGGCATCATCAAGCGTTGTAGTACCATAAGCATTTATTTTAAGGATTATAAGTACATCAGTTGCTCTACTTAATCAAATTCAGCCAGCTCATATAATTTTGGTAATTTAATACTTTGGTTCAGATCCTCGCTTTTAAGAATTAGTTCAAACCCATTTCTTCAACTTCATTAGCTTAGGTAAGAGCAAGGGCTGTTAATTTGATTAAGTAGAACAGCAGATGGACTCATAATCCTCAAAATAAAAATCTATACTATAACTAACAACAATATAACACATGACTTTTCATTCGGTGAAAATTTTAATTACTGAAATTTTGACAGTATTTCGTATGGTAAAAGAAAATATTAACAGCTCTCAGTTTTATTAGTGAATAATGAAGATTCCCCTTTGCGAATATTTTCCCATTTTTAACTCTTCCTAGAAATCTATCATTTTGATAAAGACGAAAGTCCGTAAAATCATATCTGCTTTTGAAATATCCATTGTTTTTAGGAAGTGTTTCGAACTCATACAACTGAGAAATAATAATAAATATTACTTTTAATTATACTAGTAAGATTTTCTGCTTTGTTGCTAATTGGTTTAATTTTTATCAAGTTCATATTTCAAATTATATTTTTCAGTGTAAAACTAAGGCCGTTGTGCAAGATGGAGTTTTACAGATATCCAATGGATAAGCAACAGTGTACATTAGAAATAGAAAGTAGTAAGTAATCTTTCTTAAAATAGGAAAAATACTTAGAATTTTATTACGAAATTACAATGTTCATTTCGGGCAAAATATTTGCATAGAGCAAACAATTTGCTTTGAAGCTTTAACACGCTTTGAACAAATTTAAAATGGAATTTCAAGATCTACTCTCAGCCAACTGTGAAGTTCATAAAGATTCATACTAATAACAAGATCTCAAGAAATGTATAATAAAATCAATTTTTTACACTTTTTCAGTACGTAAGTTGGATGATAAAATGTTCCGTCATCGCCCCCTTCACCCTTTGAAAACTTTCCTGGATCAGCCAATGGGATGTGCAAATAGTGGCCGAATGTCTGCTGGAGATATTTTAGGGAAAACCACTTTCGTACTTGCAAGATTGGGAGAAAAGTCCGTAGCCAGAAAAGTTTATCGGAAAAATCAAATATGTTTTCTTTTTGAAGTACGTACATTGTAAAATGTGTCCAAGATCAGACTTAACCCTAAAAAATTCAGATTTCACAGGAGGAAGAAATCGAACTACAAAATCTCCCTCTCCTCTGCATATTCCAGTAACAAAAACTAAACGAACATCAACATGCTAACTTTGATGCAATTTCCAAGAAAAAGTTTGGAATTATTAATTTTGGATAAGAGATACCTAAATACTAATAAAAGCCCAAAGCTGTCCACCCCGTTTACAGATTTATTTCACAATTTCCAGCTCTAGAAAGCTTCCTCATTATCCGATAAGAGTAGAAAGGTGAATAATGTGAGGACGTGTTTTTCACGAGTTTAATATATTGCTTTAAATATCAACTTGAAGTAATAGCCTCTTAGGTAAGAATTACTTCAAAACAGAAATAATTTCGTAATTCTTGTGATTTCACGTAGCTTAAAGTAGCTCTTTGAGAAGACCAAGATTGACCTTTTTTGCGAGACCAAAATAAATAAATGTTAAGTATTTGAATTGTGTTTCATGAACATAGACCATGTCTCATGGATATAGACTGCGGATCTTAGTTTTTTGAAGCTCACTTTTAAATTTCAAGTGAGATTATACTGTTGCCTCATTACCGAGAATAGCAACCACGACAGCAACCACATTTGCGTGGCGTAAACAAATCTCTCGATTTTCACAGTTGTACAAAGAAAGAATGCATGTGTTTTTCTTAGAGATGTCAGAAAGATCCCATAAAACATAGGAGAAATCCGCTCGTTTCATAAACATTCGTTGAAAGTATTGGAATATTTAAAGAAGCAGCAGAAAGTATTTTTACACAATTTCTTGAAGGACTTTATACAATTCTGTTTCGCTAATACAGAAGTGAGTTTAAAATGTTAATGACGAGGTTAATTTGCCGTAAGTTTCAGGTTGGCGATTTTTGCTTTGTTAGATTGGTTCTATTTCATTTTATATTTATAAATCGCATTTTCTTACAATCGGTGTTTTTGGAAATTTTCTCACAAGCACAGCCGTTCGTATATCGTATTTGTAACAGTCCCTTCTATTCTCATGCCTCAGATAACATAAAAAGCATCGTATTTCAAGGTCAGTCTCACAAAAACACATATTCGATCGGCCGAGTTCCTTTCTGATACAGATTTAAAATGGCGTAATAAGTAGGATAAACATACTATGGAAATTTTCTTGCTCATAAACAAAAAGGTTTACAAATTTTTTTGTGCTAACAAATTCTAGAATACTTTGAGTGCTGTTCTTAATTTCCATGCATGTTATTGAGGAATTAGATGAGAATGCAATGTATTTTTAACTATTTTAATATGAAAATTGTTTTGGGACATATCTTACACACGTCCCTACTTGTTATTTTCTGCTTCAGTTAAAACGTCTTATGTGGATCATGGAAATTGCGCTAATTGTTAAAATATTGAACTCTAAACAGTCATTTGAGGGTAAAATCCTCTAACTCCTATCTATGAGTAAAAACACTAAAAATCTAGTACCAGGAAAAGGTCACACTTCATGTATAGTAAACTTTATTTCGAGAATTTTCAAAATAGCAAGCATTTTTAAAGAAACGTGTCGGCTGTTCGCTGAAATAGAAATTTCCACTTGTGCTTCGTAGTCTCTTTTAACTCATTAACATTTTCCCAAGTTGAAATGCATTTGGTCTTCTGCCTATTTTCTCTGTGGGATCTCATGTACATATGACAGTGCTGTAATTTAAGCAAATATAAATCGTCACAAAACTTATATACGTATATATAGTAAATATCGTTTAAAAATATTTCGAAAAAGTAACGCAAATTCCCCTGAAAAATCCTTAAATTACAGAAAAAAAATCACTAACAATGCCGTTAATTCCAAAGTAGAAAATTAATCCCCCCAATACAATGAATTACCGCTAATTTTAGCGACAGATTCCCTAAATTGGCAGCACATAACTGAAAAAAAGGTGGTTGTATAGTATTTGTTGTTCTTCCCGTAAAAGCTCACGAAGTAACTTGGATTACAACTTTTATTTGTTGGAGATTGAAAGGACAAATAGCGAAGTTCTTTCATCTGCTTCAACCTGCTAGCTCTTATCGTAGATAAGTCGTAATAACAGCAGAGGTTCGTCAGCTGCATTGCTTTTCCGAATAGGCCTTTTACCGCATGGAGCATGAGGAAAAATAAAATGCTGGACATAGAAGAATTTCTATCGTTACTTCTTTTCAATGAAAATGAAGAACCTTAAAGGGGCTACAGTTTTCAATGAGAATGAAAAGGGTAACCCCTTTAAGGTCATATTATTTTCAAGAAAACGGTCATAAAAATGCCTTTTTTAAAGAAAATTGTATAAAAATAAGTGCATTTTCAATATATGCGTATTCATTTTATAGTTTTGGACATTTTTTTTAGCGCGAAAGAAACGTCATAAAATAAATAAATATTTGTGAGGTTTTCTTTGAACATAACTAAAAAAAAAAAAAAAAAAAGTGAGCTACGGTTGCAAAATGCTTATCACAAGTACACGTATTTGAGTACTGCTACCATCTATTTAAAAATAAACTGTCTCTAAATTATGTTAAAAAACAGTCTGGTACTGTCATCTTTTGTGCAAAATGAGATTTTTAAAAAATCCGTGCATAAGAATTGAAATGCTCTTATCTTTCTGGAGCATAACTTTTGAACACTATTGCCCGGAAATATCACGGGCGCGAGGAATAGAGGGAGAAAGCTTATGACTGGAGCCAGAAAGAAGGGGTTAATTATTCGTGATGGGTTTGTACATAAAGAAGATAAGGCAAATGCTTTAGAAAGGGTTTTGTAATTCAAAAGGGACAAACTATAACTATTACTACTAACTTGCCTCAAAACTAGGCTATATAGATTTTATAATCAATTCATATTTATCAACGATATCGCACTTTAATTTCTTCCTGTAGGTATTTTGCCTAGCACTGACTTAGAGTTGGATTGGGCAAAAGAAAAACCATTTGATTTGAATCAGAATTTCTTTTTAACTGGTTTCATTCTTCGAAACTATTCACTGGAGGAAAGTATCGCATCTTACTACTTAACAGGTAATTAGTTATACTTATTTTTAGGACTCAGAATTTCGACGTAACTTCACGCATACTGAATTTTTTTTTTATTATTACATTTCTACAGTGGCGCATTCAAGAGAGGTCTCCAAGGGATGGAACCTTACAAATTGCTATCCCCAAAACGCCATATATTTTTTTTCAAACATTGAGTTTTTTAATATATTTTAAGGCAACATATTTTTTTATCTGCAAAAATAATTTAATTAAATTGATGTTAACCGATTCAAAGCCATGCGAACAGTTGATTGAAGTGTGGGGCGCAAAATAATGAAAACATATAGAATAACACAATTTAGATTCCGAGTCGTCGGAACAATCGAGACGACAGCCCCCTGGCTAAGGTAAGGTTCTCAATCAACCAACCTCTCTCAAATCAGATTCCGAGTGCTTTCATTATGTAATCTACCCTATACATTTAGAGTAGATTAAAGTACATAAAACACAGTTATTTGTAAGGTACATAATATAATGAAACGCCGAGTCGCGTACATTGATTTTATGGATTCGTGGAGAATATCATTTCACATATACAATTTTTGCCGGGGAAGAAATGAAAGAGACATTTTTTTTTTTTAATCGTCTATATTAAATGCTAACTTAAATGTTAAAAAATACTTTGATTATAAAAAGTATTGAAATAAAGAACTTGTAAATACATGTAACTCATTAGGTAGTCAATTATATATTTTTTTTACTAAGAATAGCACATATTTTCACAGATTTATACTATGGATTCAATGTTAACGAAAAGTTCACAGATCTAAATATGGTTTTTAAGTATTCCAGCACAGGGTGCTATTAATTAAAAAGGAATACTTTATTTCATCTTATTGAAATGTAACTTTAGTACAGCATTAGTACTTCAATGAAAATTCATCGAATGGCAAACAAGGTTAAAAGTTTTTCCAGTGGAGTCGTAGCATTGCAATGGACGTCGTAAAATGTTGCACAGTTTAATTTAAGTTGCTCGAATATTGTTTTTGTTGTAGATAAATTTCATTTTATCTGAATTTCTAACACAGAATGATTACTTCTTTTTTGTTTAGGTAATTTCAGTCGAATAACCGTTCGATTCGAGATCGAGAGAGAATTCGGTCACTTTCTTTTGGACATCTATATTCCGAGTATCCTTTTCGTTGTGACTTCTTGGCTTTCATTCTGGGTCGAGATACCAGCTGCACCTGCTAGAGTCACTCTGGGCATGACAACCATGTTAACTTTAGTCACAAGTGAAAGGGCCATTCGAGAAAAGTTGCCTAAAGTATCCTACGTGCACGCTCTGGACATATGGAACGTTGTTTGCACAGGTATGAAGTTCCATGACATTTTTGACTGAATCTTGTTGATTTAATTGTTTTGCAGCACTAGAGAGCAAAACTTTTCAAATATTACGGTCGTTTAGGTGTTTTGTTCCCTATTTTTCAGCACATCTCTATACACTATTCAAAGTACACATATTACGCAAGGGGGCCATAAAACATAATAATCACCGATTTTTATCATATTCTAACATATTGTTGAGTTATACTCTGGTAATGTATTTCAGCCGAATGCGCTTTAGTTTTCAGTATTAATTTTAAATACCAAATTTTTTGGAAGGAACACGCAATCTTTAGGTCTGAAGTCTAGCGCACTACTTGCAACACCAGTATTTCATGATGCAATTTACGAAAAATGTTATACTTTACTAATACTGTAAAGTTAAACTTTTTTTTTTTTTTCAAATGACAGACACAATCCGTTTACAGGCATTGGTCACTACTATGCCGGTAGTACTGGTCTCTTTATTATGGCACCTAATAAGCCATATTGAGCCAACGTTGCCATCTGTGAAGGGACGAACGAAATGACATCCAAGCAAGGCCGTACCCGGGGGGGGGGGGCGATCAGGGGGTCCGGTCCCGCCCTCCGAAATTTAAAATTTTGTTAACAAAACATTAATTATGAAGCTTTTTTGTGAAAAATTTAGACTTTTTCGACGTTTGTTCCCCGCCTCCCCCCCTCGAAATTTTTTTCTGGGTACGGCCCTGCATCCAGGCCAATCAATGCTGGGAGTCAATCCAGGACCCGTGGTGCGATAGAGTGGTTCTCTAGCCACTGCACAACTCAGGCGGCTTTAAACCTAAACTGAATTTCAAAATGTAATCTTTTTATATTTTATAAAAAACTAAGGGACATTGGGGGGAAATACTTTTATCTTCATAATATTAGGGCTATAAACTTTGTAAAATATTACAATTCCACCAAAATTGGTGCTTATCATAAACATAATTTTTGAAAAGCTATAACAACACAATGTATTTATCTACAATCTGATTATTTCGGCCAGTACGAAAGGTCTGGTCTTAATCATTTGCATAAAAGTAATCCCATCTCGCGGAGCACTAGAACCGAAAGGGTGGAATACGCTAAATAAGGCGTCACAGAGTAATACCGCCGTGTTACCTTTTTTAGTGTTTCACGATTAGATAGCTATTACAGAAGTCTCACGTCAGTATGGTACAATTTATCGTTTATCCGCCTATGTCTTATAAAAAGAATTGTCAACAAAGAATGTATGCAACTCAAGTGCAGAACTTCAGTTCCCGTACACTTCACGTGCTAATGGTGCTGTCTTTTATTACCGAAAGGTGTTATAGCCCCATATATCAAAGCAATATTTAGAAAATCACATTTCTTAACATCGGTGAAAAGAAAATGTATAAGTCGGAATCCCCTAATGTTAGAATTAAATCGGGATTTCAAGCTTTATCAATTTATTCTACTTCTAGTGTTTTTTTTTTTGCTTGATTTGCCAACTTTCAAATATGTATTTTGTGTTTGGACAGAAGTCGAAAATGCTTGACAGTTTTAATTAGCATAACGTTTTATTTTTATGCTGTTAATATCAGGATTGTATTAAAAAACAACTCAGAATTTCTAGAACAAACAAAAGCAGTTTCCTCTTTTAAAGCTTTGTTGAACTTTCCTCAGAAAACCTCAAACTTTATAAACAAAACCTGAATGTCACAGTACTTTTTTAAAAGATTTTTTTGGCCATTTTCCCCCTTCTTAAAAATTTTTATAGGTTTTTTCTCTTATAAATAATGAAATAGTTATATGTTCTTTCTGTGTTCAAAGAACTCCTTTCTGAGCTGAGTTCCGATAATTATGCATTTTTAGGTTTCATCTTCGCTTCTCTCATTCAATATGCGCTTGTGAATTACATCTATCACAAAGACAAGCGAAGGAGGAAGAAGGCTAACGGAATGAAACATGTTGAAAGTACGGCAACATTTTGCTCTATGGACAGTGAAACAGGCTCGACGTTAAGGATGTTTGCCAAAAAAGTTAGTAGAATTCAACTTCCTCTAATGCTTGGCATAACTCTCTTTAATGTAGTCTAACTACACGATGTCTGTATTGATGCATGAAGACAGCGTTTGCAATGCTCATTTTCTACCTTGACAACATCTTAATGCATATAACCTCTTTAAAAGTTTTGACTAATTCTGTGTTGGAACGCATTTAAATCGGTCATAAGCCATAATTATTCCAAGCATAGTAAAGTAAAACTCTTTGATATGATTCCTTTGCATTAAATTTAACTATGTCTTTTGAGCAATCACATCCTATTTATGACATCATGAGGCCCCGGGACTTTAGACATTTTGGGGGCCCCCTTTCTAGAAAATACAGCGATAAATTAATAAAATTTTCTAAAATCATATTCAGTCAATTCGAGTTAATTGTACCACAATAGAATAGGATCAGCTTTGCCCTAATAACCAGTTGGTCTGATAACTCGAAAATGCTCAAAGATTTTAAGAATGGACATGTTACATATATTAAAATGTCATTAAGACCTTTATCGTGCAACACAAGTGTCTTGCAAATGCACGTTACTGTTGTATGAACTTTAATCATTAAAAATTAAATTTACAATATTTTTACAACTAAGAATTCGATACTCAGCAAATTTAAAAAATCCATAACCAGATATATCATGAAATCAGAATGCAGTCAAATGTCCTGAAAGGATAGGTCAGTTTTTATTAATATGAAGCGCGAACTATGAAAAGTAAGAAAAAGTAGCAGTATTTAGCAAACAATGAGAAAACTTCACAATTTCTAAAATAAGTTAAAATTCTACCTAAATCTCTTATGAATAAATGCTTTCCTACAAAATTCAAACTACTGGTAGACAAAATTTTTGTAATAAAAAATTTGGGGGTCCTACAAATCTAGGGGACTCGTGCAAATGCCCGAATAGCCCAAGCGATAATAAGGTCCTGTGCACAATAAGTTTGGGCAAAGTCCGTGGTCCTGGACAACCTTATTGTAGAGCTTTTCCCCCTACTTTGATCATTTGCTCTTTTTTACACTTTTTTAGGGGGAAAGCCACCCAGGAGAACTGGGCATGCCAACGAAGAAAGCAGCCTCCTTCGCATCGCTCGCCGATGTACAGAGTGTCAACCAGATGGATCTGTCGTGCGGCTGGCCACTCGATGAATTTAAGATGACGCCTCAAGATATTGCCAACAGCATTGATCGCAAATGCAGATTCATTTTCCCTGCAGGCTTCCTTATTTTCAACGTTATTTATTGGTCTGTGTTATGGTTATGAAACTAGCTCACAGCAGAAATTTTAGGCGCAAAAAAATGTGACTCAATCATTGTATATTATGAAAATGTGAAGGGATTTTTTTTTTTTTAACACTCTCGAAGCCCACCAGCGAAAGCTTATGTCTTAAGCATATCTCATCTTGAGGAACTGTTGCATTTGCTGTAGTTTTTAACAAGTTTCAGATTTACATTCTGTTTTACATTGATGGCATTCTCACGATACAATCATCTAACGCGTGGACGCATTGAGATATTTATGTTATATATTGTTTGCATATTCTACTGTTGTATACACGTTTTAATAAAGAAACTTTTTCGAAAGAATGTTTATTTTTATTGCATGTGAAATGTTTCTACGAAACTCACATTGGAAATTTGTGCTGAGTTTCGAGGTTTAATGTTCCAAAACTTGTAGGAGGTGCATACATCCAAACAAAAGACGGCTTGTAAATGAATATTTGTTTTAATAATAAATTGAGATGAACAAACACAACAACTGTTAGTGTGTATGTTCGAAGTTTTGTCCATTGACATCAGTCAAGGCCTGACATCTGAGGCTTATGGAATGATACCATATTCCGAATGTTCTGGAATATTCCATATCTCGTATTTCACCGGCAGCTACTGCGATTCGTGCAACCATCTAATCGGCGTTGTGATCGCGGTTGTCATGAACCAGTGTCTTCATATGCCCTCATGAAATGAAATCAATACATGATTGGTTCGGTGATCGAGAGGGCCAACGCACCGGCCCACTACATCAGATCCACTATTGGTCAAATCTGACGTTTAGGTGGTTATCAAAAAACGTTACCGCTAAAATTTTTAGGGGCTCCCATTTTGTTGAACCACATTGTATGTCACACCGATTCTGAAATCAGTCAGCCTACTAAAAATCTATGGCAACACTTGCTGTAGAAATATGAAGTAGTGATAACCGGTTAAGGCCTGTACACAGATTCCGCGTTACTGTGGCGCAATCTAAAGAATGATCTACAATTATCTTTTGTTGGTGGACATCCTAAGTTGTAAAAACTAGTGGGAACACTTTGTCTTGTGCTATACTGCATCGTCCGTGGATATGTTCAAGAAGGCCTGTGCGCATGCGGGCCTATGCTAAAAGCTTGTGCACTGATCCGCGGTGGAGGCACTGCAAGGGGACGTTGCCCACTCTAGTTTTACGAAATAGGGTGTCCAACAAAAAATAGCAACGAAACCATAATTTGAAGGATGATTTTCAATTATCTGTACAAAGAAATAACTAACTTTGTCTCTGAAGAAATAACTAACTTTGTATCTGAACAAAGAAATAACTCGGGGCAGGGCCATTTATATTGTATTCATCAGGCCTAGTCCAGTGCTTCCTCCTCCCAAATGTATACGTCGTAAAACAGTTCCTTCTCAAGAGCTGCGCTTTATTAATGTTATTTCATTCATTTATTTATTCAGACAAAAGAACTGCCCCTGGAAGTCATTTGTCCGTTGCCACAACCTCTCTTTGACTTACACTTATCGTCGCATGAAGTGATGTTGCAAAGTCACAGTTTATATGGGTATGAACTAAGTTCCTGTTTTTTTTTGTTTGTTTTTTAAGAGAGAGAACGAGTATTTTTCTCCCTTTTCTAAAGGTAGGAACCTACTGAAGTTGTTTGACCAAACAGACATAAAAGTGCAGAAAATTTTCTTGAAAATTAAGCGTGACAAAGTCCGAACTCCTCTGAAATCCTTGCCCTAAGCATTTCCCTGGAGGAGTTGAAATAACCTTGACGATAATGTCTAGAATGGGTGGCTAAACCATGGCCGAACACAAGGTCAAGTAGGAAGCGGTTACTCTAGAGAAATTACAGAACCTGAGGACCGATCAATCGTCAAAGCGACACCCAGAGCCTTAAATTCATCATTGTCCTAGGTGCAACTGGTGCTTCAGTGACAGCAAAGACATTAAGAGGTGGCTCCAAAAAAAAAAAAAAAAATGAGGCTGAGCTCACAGTGTCGACTACCATTGACCACTGTACTCCAACGGGTCCGTTCGCAGTGGCGTCGGGATCATTCGGCCTGGTATGTTACTAACTGAAATAGAATTGACTTCATTTATGAGTCTCACTTCGAACTCAACCCCATTGATCAGGAAAGACATGCTTTGAGTCTTCCCGAACGGCGGTTTCATTTCATATCAGAATCCATTCAGTTGTCATCCACGGCATCCTTACAGCACAGAGGTACTTCGACGATGGATAGAGGTACTTCATAGATATTCTACGCCCTGCTGGGTTTCCCTTCCTTTCATAGTATATAATCCGGGGCTAAGATTTCAGCAATATACAATAATTCCCGTCCGTACTTGGCGACAGTTTCTAGTACTTGTCTTCGTGCTTTCACAACACTACCTTGCCCAAGAAGGTCGCCCGATCTCTTACCCATTTCCACTGAAAGCGTTTGTAGCATTACGAACGGACCCCGCTGATTAGAAGGAGCTGGGAGCTCCTTCTAATCACTTCGGCAGTTTGCCAACCTAATGCTCCAATTGGACAAAAATAGGCACGAGGGACGAGAATCGCCTACTAACTCTATCATCAATGCCAAACAGAATAGCTTTCGTAAGGGCCAAAGGTGGACCAACCATAGATTTAGGAATACATAGATCCAGTGGCGTGGTGAGAGGGGGGGGGGTTGAGGGTCAAAACCCCCACTAAAATTTAGTGGAGTTCTTTGATTCACAGGAAGAGTGAGATCATAAATGCATTTCAACCCAAATGCATTGCAATTTACAAAATAAGTCCATATTTTATTGAGTATTGTCAATCACTGACAATTTTTTATTGTAATCTAAACTTGATTCGTCATCTACCTCCGTCCTTGGTACCCATATCTGTGTCAAGCCGGCAGACAGTGTGTAAAGCAGTGTTTCTCAACCTGTTTGGGTTGACGGCACACTGAAAATATCTAGAATTATTCGCGGCACACCTGAATATAAAAATTGCAAAAGTGGCATGAAACAAAAAATTGATACATATAAATAACTAAAAAAATTTATTTACTCACAAAATAAAAACCCCAATGAGAGCGCGGAGCATGCTTTTGCGTGAGTCTTGCTACAAACAGTTTTTTCAAACCGGCAGAATGGTTTTCCATGCTAACAAATAAAAGTTTAGCAATTCATAGTCTAGGGGAAGTTGGGGTGTTATGAAACACGGGGTACAATAAAACATGCTATCTAAAATCAATAGAATTTGTCACAGAAAGGTGAAACTATACAAATATGTTTTCCAGTTACCAGGGGCGTAGCCACGGGGTGGGGGGGTTAGGGGGGTCATAACCCCCCATGAGGAATTTTTTGCCATGCAAAATGTATATTCTTCACTACATTATCACACACACGTATACATATATATGAGTTGTAGTAGTCGTAACCCCCCCCCACATGAAAAATTTCTGGCTACGCCCCTGCCAGTTACTGATGTGACTTGGAGACAATCGCATTTTTACAAGAGATATAGAAAATTATTGGAATTTCAATATTGAAAGTAAATTTCGTTACTAAAAGTAATTTTGCTTTACCTCCTTGTTTTCATGTGTAGAATTATTTATTTTTAAATATTGTGATCACTGTGGTGCGATTTTCATACTTTCAAAGTCAGAATTAAAAAAATAAATATTAGGAATTAGTAAGAAATTATTCAGTTTGTAGCCTCAATTTAGGTTACAATGAAACATGTTTTATGTGTAGCTGTGTAATTAACTCAGGTGTAGTGATGGTCATGAATCAATGAAACTATTCGAATAAATTATTAAATCCCGAATCAATCGATTTCGAAAAATTCATTCGAACGCTCAGAAAATAGCATTCGAATAGCATTGCTGAAACCATTAATCGCGATTAATCGTGAATATCATTCGAATAGTGAAACGATTAATCACGAATACAATTCGAATTGTGAAAACGATTAATCACGAATACAATTCGAATTGTGAAAACGATTAATCGTTAATTCAATTCGAATAGTAAAACGATAAATCGCTAATACAATTCGAATTGTTGAAACGGTTAATCGCGATTAATCGTGAATACAATTCGAATAGTGAAAACGGTTAATTGCGAATACAATTCGAAT
Organism: Cheiracanthium punctorium; assembly: GCA_038373885.1. Classification (NCBI taxonomy): domain Eukaryota; kingdom Metazoa; phylum Arthropoda; class Arachnida; order Araneae; family Cheiracanthiidae; genus Cheiracanthium; species Cheiracanthium punctorium. Next base: position 133,231 of record JAWZYV010014785.1, read on the forward strand.
TGTGAAATCGTGATTAACCGTTAGAACCATTGGTTCGAAAAGATTGTGAAATAGTTTTCGAAGCCGATTTTAATATAGATTTGAGTTTCGAAGAAGTGTTTTAAGAAATAGGGAACACAAATACGGTACAGTCATGAATTATGATATTACACACTTTCCAAACAGTGTTTATAAAGAGCCGCCCGGGTTGTGTAGTAGTTAAAGAGCCATTCTACCTCATCACGGGTCTGGGTTCGATTCCAGGCACGGGCTTGGGTGTCATTTCGTCCGGCCCTTCATAAGAAGCATAAGAAGCAACGCTGGTCCACCTATTACCTGCTTCCATAGTAAGACCCGTTTTACGGCCTTGGTAGTGGAAAATGTCAATGTCTTTAAACGGTAAGTGCCCGCCATTAGGAATATATATATATATATATAGGAGAAAGAGAGAGATACCTTAAAATACCGCAAAAGCGCCCTACCCAATCTTCAAGGAAAATCGCTATCTATGGGGGCGGATAAACGGTAAAAATCGGGAAAATATACAGTTCAAGCGCCCCCTTTATCTTCACGTGAAGCTGGATTAATGCTGTCAGTCAATGACATCACTCAGCGAAGCAAAGCGGAGAGCATTGTTCTGACGTCACACTTCTGTCATATGGCGTAATCTCATTGGTGCATTTACTGCGGCTCCTCAAGCTCGCGCGCGAGCAACCAAAGTTTCAAAACGGAAAGAAGCGATGGAGCAGAGTGGAGTCTGAGCGGCATCGAACGGCCAGTATGAATCCACCTTAAGGGGCGTTTATTCGGTATTTTAAGAGCAAATGCACGAGAAAAGCAGGGGTTGGGGACGTTTATTAGAGGGGGAGGGGCGCCTTTGCTGTATTTTACGGTAAAGAGAAAGTATAGTTAGAATACGCCTGACGAAGAGTGTTAAACATTTTTTGGTAGGCAATTTTAATATAGATTTCAATTGCGCAAAGCGTTTTATGGTACAAGAAAGACAAACACGGCACACTCATAGATTATGATGCACTTTTCAAACAGTATACTTATAAGGTGAAGTACACTGCTCAAAACAATTAAAGGATATTGTAAGTTTTATATAAAATAAAGATATAAGCGAAATTTTTTTTTGGCCGAAAATGGAAGAAGAGAATCACAAATGCAGATTTTTCTGATTTTCAAACTGTGGAGTATGCTAATTTTGAGTTCGACGTCAAAAACGTCGCTTCAGCGGAAGCCAATGAAATTGGACTTTCAATTGAATAAAAGACAATGAAGACAAGGATCATAGGCATTCAGTGACTGCTTTGTTTCGATGAGTACGATGTCTCAGCGAAGTCATTTAACCGATTCAGAAGCTTGGAGAGTTGTCGGTAGGTTAGAAGGGGGCCAAACTCAAGCCGAAGTAGCGCAAGCCATTGGAGTGTCACAAAGTGTGATTTCCAGGATCTGGAACCGACTTTTGGCGACTGGAAGTGCAGGCCGAAGACCAGGGCAAGGTCGTAGACGGGCAACAACGCCCAATGAAGATCGTTATTTAGTGTTAACGGCTCGGAGACACCGGAATATGAACGCTACTCTTCTCCAACAACACCTTCGCTCGGCTACTGGCACCACGGTTTCAACTCAGACTGTCCGAAACCGGCTCCATGGTGTAGGTCTGTATGCTCGCCGATCGATGGTATGTGTTAGACTAACATCAAGGCATCGTCGCGACCGCAGGAGTGGGCAACAGAGCATGTGAACTGGAGGAGAAATGAATGGAGCAATGTTCTTTTTTCTGACGAGTCCCGTTTTTCAGTTCATCCTGATAATAGGCGTATTTTCATCTGGAGGGACCGTGGCAGTAGGAATAATCCTGCGTTCGTGCACGAAAGTGTCAGCTTTGGCAGTGGGTGAGTGTTGGTGTATGGTGGCATCTCCATTGACGGGCGCACAGACCTCTACATCATTCGAGATGGACCTCTGACTGGTCGCCGATATAGGGATGAGATCCTCAGACCTATTGTAGTCCCTTACGCTGCAGCAATCGGAGATGACTTCATTTTAATGGACGATAACTGCAGGCCACATCGTGCTAACCTGGTGGAGGATTTCCTTTTCGAGGAAGGAATCGTACGAATGGAATGGCCAGCGTGTTCTCCAGACATGAATCCAATAGAGCACGTTTGGGACGCTCTAGGAAGACGAGTTGCTGGCCGCCAACCACCCCCACAAACTCTCCAAGAACTGGAAAGAGCTCTTCTGGAAGAGTGGGACAGAACACCCCAACTCGTGATTAATAGCCTCATTGACTCCATGCCTCAAAGGTGTTCAACGTTGCTGGCCGTCCGTGGAAACCATGCCCCCTACTGAAAATGATTTCCTTTGAAGAAAACACCTTTTCTTATTCTTTTTTTCTCATATGCACAAATTGTGTTTTTGCCTTTTCTACACAAATGCGCAATAAAATGCATTTTTTTTCTGGCAAACATGTGTAATTTATTCTCATATATCCTATTACGTCTGTCGACCATGTATCAATCAGCTAAAAAGTTTCCCAGCCGCAAGATCCAGCTAAAACCGCAATATCCTTTAATTGTTTTGAGCAGTGTATATTAAGTAGGAAGGAGTAAAGGTGAAGTATATTTAGAATATGCTTGAAGAAGACTGTAAAATAGCTTCAGTAGATGATTTTAGTATAGATTTCGATTCCAAAGAAGGATTTTATGAAACGAGGAAGAAAACTATTTCTCCTTTATTCATTCGGCATACACTCATGAATAATGATGCATTCTCCAACTTAATGGAATAAGGAAGAAAAATAGGGACGACGCATAGATTATGACAGTCTTTTAATATCTAGCACTTTAGTGCGTATTTACACTCATGTCCATAAATTAAGGATAATGAAGTTCAGGCAAAGAAAGAGAAAGAAGCAAAACAAATTTGACTTATTTGTAAAGTCTATTTATTAAACAAAAAGTAAAGAGCAAAAAAGATGCTATATGTTTGACATAATTAATAAAAATTGCAAGTTTTACTCCCTTGACCAAATTTCAAAAAGAACCTATTTACAAAAAACAGTATAACATGGTTAGTAGGATGATTAATACGGAGTATGTCTCCCGGACGATGCAATACAGGCCTGACAACGCCTAGGCATGCTGAGTATCAAATGATCAATCTGATCTTGGGGAATATTACACCACTCATCAAGCAATGCACTCCGAAGTTCCGGTAGACAGGTGGGAGGGAGTTGACGGGCTGCAATTCGTCGGCCAAGCATATCCCACACATGCTCTATTGGATTCAAGTCCGGTGAGTATGCTGGCCAATGCATACGGGTGATATCCTCCGATTGAAGGCATTCGTCTACAATGTTTGCACGGTGAGGACGGGCGTTGTCATCCATAAACACAAATTCAGCACCCATGGCGCCCCGAAACAAACGTACATGTTGTTCCAGAATGACATCCCGATAGATGTGGCCTGTCATCGTTACACTCTGAACATGCAGGTCAGTTCTGGAACCAAGAATAATTCCTCCCCAAACGAGCCATCCTGCACCACCGTAACGGTGTCTTTCAATGGTGTTCTCTTGGTGGTAACGGGTACCTGGCGCTCTCCAGATGAATGTCCGGCGAGAATCAGACTCAAAACTAAACCTGGAGTCGTCGGAAAACATCACACAAGACCACTGTTGCGGTGTCCACAATGCATGCTCTCTACTCCAGGTTAATCGCAGGCGACAGTGAGTTGCGGTAAGTGGAACACATCTGACAGGCCTACGAGCATATAGTCCAATGTGCCCTAAGCGTCTGTACACGGTCTGCCTTGAAACTGTCGTACCGGTAGCTAAAGAGAGCTGACGAGACAGGTCTGATGCTGTACTCCGTCTGTTTCTTTTGGCAGTAACTGCCAAATAGCGGTCCTCATTCGGCGTTGTAACTCGGGGGCGACCTGTGCTGTAACGTCTACTCACATTACCATCATCTTGGAATCGTTGCCAAAGCCTGGAGATGACACTCTGGGCGATTCCAAGTTCCTCGGATACTTCCAGCTGGGTACGTCCACATTCCAGTCGTCCGATAATTCTGCCACGTAAAACATCATCCAAATGCCTCCTTTGTGCCATAACTATGCGGTTTTTGCACTGAAAGGCTTTCACAGCGCTTGTGAACAATTTTACTTCTTTGCCACCATTCCTTATATACCCCTCTCGTCACTCAAGATGTGTGTGATCATTCCACAGGTGAAATTTTTATTTTAGAGATCAATTTCTGTGTGATTCTGAATTATCCTTAATTTATGGACATGAGTGTATAATCTGAAAGTGTGTCAGATTTTTTTTTTTTTTTTTTTTTTTTTTTTTTGGTGTCTATTTTTAGCACTAGGGTGCTATTGAAATCAGTCACGGATTTTTTGTGGCTATGAACTGTGTTATGTCACTTTTCAAACAGTATAAATAAAGCGGTATAATATGGTTTCAATATGCCCAGAGGTGAGTTACCTTTTTCACTTAATTGAAAAATAAACTTTTAAAATCTAATTAAATTTTAAAAAAATTTAACTCTGTGCTACGAATTTCAATTATAAGTATTATGGTTGCCATATTTAGTGATTTTCGGTAGCATAAAATGATCTTGGAACTAAGAATCATGGACAAAAATGCCACTCATGTGAAAAAGAATAATGAAATTTCTTCTTTCGATTTAATCAAAATATCAACTGTATGAGAAAAGAGAGTGAGGAGGATTTGCATTAAGTAAATAAACGTGGATTATGATATATTTTCCAACGTAACGAAACCACAAAAAAAGTAACAGTGTTGACGGTTAGATTATGCTATACATGGGTGCCCACAAAGCACAGTGATGCCGCTGACTGCGCCATTGAAATTTTTATGGGGTGGTTACTTAAAAATTGAATTTTATGCACATCCACATACAAACATGGGTTTTTTCGTGTTGAGAGTGAATTAGCTTGAACACTGACCATTCTCAGTAAATACGAAAAGAATTCCCGAATAATTGGTTTTAGATTCATGTGCAACGCATTTTACCGACAACCACAAGTGCAATCCATCTAAATATCACCACGAAGCAAGACTCACCAAGTCTGTTTATCTTTCTTCGAGTGGGGCATTAAATTTTCAGACTGTCAACTGAATGAGTACCACAGCTGTGAAACAGGGGAGGAAAATGCTTTCCGCCCCTTCATCCAATATGTCAAGAGGAAAATTAACTGTGTTTTTCCTGATTTAATCTGCCTGTTATCCAGTGGCGGTTGCCCCATTTGAGCACATGAGCGGGTGAACCCCCAGAGGAATAACTAAAAAATAAACGCATTAACAAATTAAATTAAAAAATATATAAAGTACACTTCTAGATTTTTGTGAATTTAAAACATGAGTTTTACTTTTCCCCACCCGCCACTATTATTAAACACGTTTATTATAGCTAACGCACTGTATCGTAGGTTATTACAGCATAGACTTTCGTCGCTCGCATGTGCGATCGATCGAGTGGCCTTCTGAGCCGGTCTAAGAGGAAAGACGCCGAGAGAGTTGCGGGAGAAGCGAGGCACTTCCGTTCGCACACTTTTATTGCGCTCACAGAAATGAAAGGGAAGATTTTTTTGCCGTTATCTCCTCCGGATTCTCTCTTGGTTTGTTGTGTTCGGTTAGTTAATCCATTTTTTTTTTCAGTTTTTTATTATTGTCTTTATCATTTTTCCCTACCGAATTTTTTACGAACTAATGTAATTAAAAGGGGAGTCAAATAAGTGTTTTGGAGCTAAAGCAATGACATTTTTCAATATTATCCTTTGAAAAAAAAATGAAATAAAAAATCAAGACAATATATGCGGGGATTGTTTTAGGTTGGCGAGAGTGGGGGCGTTAAAATAGGAATCAACTCTTTCTTGAACCGTAAAACACATCTTTGGAACCGAAATCTATCTTAAAATCGCCTAGTGAAACTGTTTTACGATCTTCGCCAGGCATATTTGAACTAGAGGCATATTCCAACTATATCACGTAGACATTTTAAATACTGTTTGGAATGGGTACCATAATCCATGAGTGTATCGTATTTGTTTTCTCTGTTCTATAAAACACTTCTTCGGAATTAAAATCGTCTACTAAAACTATTTTACAATATTCTTACGTCTTCTGTCATAGAGCATCACGAGTTTCTTACAAGTCCTCATTTCTGTTGGAGGTGGAACTGTAAGAGAATTTGTATTTTATTTTTTTTTATTTTTTTTTTAATGTTGTAAGAGTAAGTACCAAAAGAAATTAAGTAGTTATGATAAAACCAGTTGTCAGTAGGAAGTCCAGAGGACTAGGGGGCTTCCGCACCCTTCTCCCCCCAAAAACAAAAAGATTGCTGAAAGGTAATATTCTGCTTTATTATAGGCTGCTTTGGATAGGCAAAATTATCTATTTTTATAAGGTCCTCCCAAGCTAAGTTCTATGCTCCAGTATTGTAGTTTTTCAATACACTTCTACAAATAGTAATTTATGTGCCAAAAAGATTCCAGAAGTTGGGAGGGGGAGGGCGTAGACCCCCAAACGTTGCCGTTGTCTAATGACAATGGTAGGGTTTGGCCTGGAAGTCAATGAAGATGCATAGTAAAGAATGTTAATTTATTATTTGTCCCTCTCCCCGCTGGCGTGGCAGAATGTTTCCTATCGTGGAAAATAATCTACAGGCTGCGACGCCAATGGATTTGTTAACGAAATTTTACATTACGGGGGGGGGGCAGATCCCCTGTGTCCGGCCTTGATATATATATGTAACCTACAAATATATATGTATTAATGACTATGTCATTTTATCTCTCACACTCTTTATTGAAAATTGTCCCAAAAATGCGACATAATTTTACATCTATGTATATATAAATACGCTAAGCAAAACCTTAGTGTCCCTTTTGCAGCGCACTGCGCAAACGGATGACCGTGAAATTCGGCACAGTTAAAGTTCGTATGGAATTGTTTGTGCGAATGTTAAAATTTTTGTGTAGTATGCTAATGCACGGTAAAAAAAAATTAGAGAAATAATTTGGCACGCAGTATTTCGCGCCAAGTCGGGCGATGGTTCCATTGTTGTGTCAATTTTGAAATAACACTTAGTTTGAGCAGTAGTATAGGGTTATAGTACTAATACAAAATTTGCAAAAAGTGGAATTATTCCCCAGTTTGGTGATACGCCAATGACTAAAATGTGCTTTAGCAATGTGCTTGGCGACTTTTTTTAGACGGCGATAAGTGCGCGAAGTGTTGTAAATTCCATGTTTAAAAAGCAGTAAAAAAACCTTGGAGGCGAGAATAATATTTACTATTCGTTCCGGGCAGGTCGGAATTCAAGAGACGCTGCGCAGAAACGCGCCAATTCGACAATTTCTTCAAAACCTCCCGCCAGGCAGTATGTTAAAGCAAATTTTCTCCAAAAGTATTATTGAAAAAATACCTCAGCAATTAAGAGGGAGTGAAAATAATATTATTAATGAAGTGTATGGAAATAATTCCGAAAACATACTCTCAGATAACATATTGAAGTCAGTTATAATAGAACCTAAAAATGATGATTGAACTTTTGTTAAAGTTAATAATCGAATAATGAATATCTGATGAATAGAGAACATATCACCGTAGCTACGCTAAATTATTTGCTCTGATGACAGTGAAATCAATAACTATCCAGTAGAATTTTTAAATTCTTTGACTGCGAGTGATTATTTTTTTTTCTTTTCTTTTCGGTTAGCCGGGATCAAGTGAAAAATTGCCAAATAATTGTGATCTGCGCGAAATTCTTACGAACCTAAAGCGATTTCCAGTACATTGTTGTTTATCCCTTTCCATATTTTGGAAGTTTAATTTAATTTCGTATTTTTATTCAATTCCACACGTTTTCAGAAATTCCCCATTATGTAACCAATAAGCATACAAATTTCTTTTTAGTATAATGATATTTTTGTATTTACATAATTCTGTATTTAAATACTATTTTGTGTGCGGATTAAAATTTCCGCCTTTTAAGGGGAAAAGACAGTGTTTCAGTTGGCGTGATTTGCGCCTGGCCAAAAAATATAACAGAGTTTACCACCACATTAGTCAGTAAATTGCATCATTATACTAATAAGAAACTACAATGGAAGCATTAGTCCGTGGAACAGGAATGAGCCTCAAGTTTGTACATCGTAATGCTATTGATTGCGAAGTTTGAACTGGAACCGCAGGCAATAAAAGAATTTTAATTCCACTTAGAAAATATTCTGATACTATTTTACCATATCCTTTCAAAAAACTCAATTTCCAAATATACCTGCATTTGCGATAGTAGTAAACAAATCTCAAGGACAATCATTCGAAAAAAGGGTAAATTTATTGAGGCAGCAAGGTTTCACACATGGTCAGTGGTACGCCCTAGCAAGTAGACTTGAATCATTCGACTTTTTAAGATTTTATAACTCCAAACATAATGGACCTTTAGCCGAGGATAGTTCCAGGTTCCATTTTCGGTGGGGGCCGCTAGACTTTTTAGATCTGCTTAACCCATTTGTGCCTGGATATTTTTGCGACTTTATTCAATTTTTACAGATAACAGAAATAATAGATAAATTTCTGATGTCAACTTCTTGAACAAGGGATGATTTCTTTTAAAATCATTATGCATAAAAATCGAAATATCAACATCCTACTTGGTCATGTTAAAATATTTTGTAGAGTTGAGGCTCAATACTCATGAATAAAGGCTAGGAAAAATAAATAACGTTTTCGACTAATAGGGGAAATGCCGTCCCAAAAAAGGGACACTAGGCATAAATGGGTTAAATTGTTCAAAATGCAAACTGAATGTGTGAAATCCAAGGTCGGTAGAGGGAGATGACCCTATGACACATTCGCTGGAGCTGCCATTGTATTTAGCAAAATATGGTACAGTTTTTACAAAAACACCGTCTTCACAGAAAAGTGTGGTGGTTGTAAAATGAAATTGTACAAAAGTGGACACTAAAGACAGATTGTCCCTTAGCCAAGGAGGTCACTTTAGTAGGTTCCAGTGTATATGGAATGGTGAGGCATATTCTTTGACAGAAAAACTTTATCCACACTCAAATTTAAAAAAAAAAAAAAATTATGCTTTATTGTTGAACTTCGAGCACTGGCAGACAACTAGTATATTTAAATTCTATTAGTTCACAACAGCTTTAATCTATTGTTATAATATTTCGTAAGCTGTAGAATATGCGTCACATGTATTTTATATTGGTTACAATCATAAAATTTTCAATATAATGTTACCAGGCAAAATACACGAAAGATGCGAGATAAAATAACATAGTCAATTAATATCGTTTTAATATGGCAATAATTAAACTAAAAAATTAAGGGGGTTCAGGGCGTTTCCCCCTGACAAGGATCGAACAGCCGAGTTATTGAGGTATAATATGGCAACACCCTTACTATGTCTTGCCAGTTGGCAATAGTAGCGGTTGTTTACATTTTCTGTACTTACAATGTAGCATGTAGCTGATGTAGGATGTAGTTAAGATCTAGTTAATAAAAGCTTATCTGTAAGTTTATTTCATTGTTACTATGTCAATTTTATTAACTAGAACTTTATAATCAAACGATTTGAAGTTAAACGGCATTCGAATTGAATATAAATGGATCGACTACTTAGGCCTGAAAGATTTGACGTTGATCCCACGTGTGCTGCAGCTGAACCAAAATGGAAACATTGGAAGCAGACTTTTATGAACTTTTTAACTCAAATCGCTGATGTGACAGGAGCAGGAAAATTGCAACTCTTGTGCAACTACATCTCGGCGAATGTCTTTCTTAATATAAATGACGTCACTGACTTTACAACTGCCATTACTGTTCTGGATTCCCTGTATATCACTAAAAGGAATGAAATATTTGCCAGGCACTGTCTAGCCTCTAGAACCCAACAAGCAGGGGAATCTGTGAATGAGTTTTTACAAGCACTAAAGCAGATGAGCAAAGATTGCAATTTCAAAGCTGTTACCGCCGAGCAGAATAAAACGGAATATGTAAGAGACTCATTCATTAGGGGACTAAGAAGCTCCCGTATCCGTGAACGACTCCATCCGAGAACACTACAATTACGCTAGAAAATGCCTTCGACCAAGTCAGAGCTCTAGAACTAGCAGAGCACCATTCAGCCTCTTATTCATTAACCAACTCAACTCCCGTTGCTGCCATTGGTGACCAAGCAGACAACATTGAAGATGTCCAGTTGGCTACTGCTTCTAATTCCCGTGCTACTAGATGTTACTTCTGTGGAAATGAAAGACATTTACGAAGCAGCTGCCCAGCCAAAGAGGTCAATTGCCGGGGTTGTGGTAAAAAAGGACATTACCAGAGGGTTTGCAAGTCGAAAACTTTACGAAACACCAACACATAAGCGTAAAGTTTTCAAAATTATTGGGGGGGCCGGGCCCCACAACCACATGTATTCACGTCAGTGGCGTAGCCAAGGGGGGGGGGTAGGAGGGTCATAACCAGTGGCGGATCCAGCAATTTTTTGGGGAGGGGCTAAATTTTTTTAAAAGCTTATTTCACCCAATTAAAATGTACTATAAATCAAAATTTTAGTCTATACCAATGTATTAGGCTTTTGGGAGGGGCTAAGTAATAAAATGTGATTATTTTAGCTATTTAAAGTGTATAATAAAGCAGAATGTTACCCATGAGCAATCTCTTTTGAGGGGGGGCTGAAGCCCCCTAGCCCCTCCCCTGGATCCGCTACTGGTCATAACCACCCCCCATGAGGAATTTTTTGCCATACAAAATGTATACATTCTTCACTTCCTTATCATACACCCGTATACATATATGTGAGTTGCAGAAGGCGTAACCCCCCCCCACCCCCCATGAAAAATTTCTAGCTACGCCACTGATTCACGTACATATAACTTACTCATAGCTGCCAACTACTACGGAATATAATTAACCACTTTTTCTACGTGATTTTTTGGCTTAAGATATAGCAAAATTTTTGCGCTGCGCGCGCGAGCTGGTTACTATATTGAAAAAAATTATTAAAACATATACTGTTTACAAAAAGTGGTTAATTATATTCCGTAATAGTTGGCAGCTATGACTTACTATATATAAGTGTAAATTATTGGAGGCGCTCGAGCTCTATGGGTCCATAGAATTCTACACCTATGTAAGGTAAGTATCCATGTTAGTATCTTCCTACTATGTTATAAGTTAAAATAGAAGCAAAGTAAAAAATCCAAAGGAGAAAACAAAAATCATTTTCGATGAGATAGTGCATTTTAGACACATCTGAACGTTTCTTCATTTCATACTTCACACTGCATAATCTGATTTTAATTTACCAGAGCCTGGCGAGGGCAGCTTATAGTAACATTATGTGTTAAGTGGCGTCACAATGAATACTAAATCATTATTGAAATCAAAAGAAGAAAATTTTTAAAAGTACAAGTAAAGGTTTTTTTAAACGTTTGTAAATGGCGTGAATACTTTTTTTTTACGTTAGTATAAATTAGTTTTCTGTATTTAGTGGTAAATTATTGGGTGGGCTCAGCCCCTATTCACAATTTATTGGGGGGGGCTCGAGCTCCACGGGCCCATATAACTCTACGCCTATGCACCAACACCACCTCTGCTTCAACCTACCCCCTAGCATCAGCATCCATAGTGCCCCAGTGCCTCTACAAGTCTTTCACCAAAGTTTTGGTAAATGGGATTCAATTGAATGCTTTAATCGATACTGGCAGTGCCCCCAGCTTCTTAAATGAAAACTTTGTTGAAAAGTGCAAAATTCGAGTACAGCCTTACTCAGGTACCAAAATATCTTAGCCAACTCTTCATTAAGTGCAGATATAGCTGGCCGCTGTACAGTTACACTCAAATTGCAAGCATTGTGAACGTTGAAATGTTAATAATGAATAATTTGTGTGCAGATGTCTTAATCGGACACGATATTCTAGGAGATCATTCTTCCGTTGAATTTAATTTTGATGGTTATAGAAGACCTCTAAAAATTTGCTCTCTTGCTGTTGCTCAGGTACCTCCTGCCTCACGTTTTTCAAACCTGACAGTAAACGTAAACCTATTGCTACCAAATCGAGACGGAAGTCGGAGGAAGATAAAAAATTTATTGCTTCTGAAGTCACTAAGTTACTAGAGGAAGGGGTGATTGAGCCGAGTAGATCTCCCTGGCGAGCACAGGCTTTTGTTATAAAAGGTGAGAACCATAAATCCAGGATGGTGATTGATTATTCCCAAACAATCAACAAATTCACGTTGTTTGATACCTATCCTTTACCTAACATTGAGGAACTGATATCTCAAGTGTCAAAATATAAGATATTCAGCTGTATTGACCTTAGAAGTCCCTATCACCAAGTTCCCATTAAGGATTCCGAAAGACACTATACTGCCTTCGAAGCTGATGGCAAGCTCTACCAATTTCGACCTGTCCCTTTTGGTGTTACTAAGTTGTTTGGTGTCAAAGGATAGCGCAGGATTTCCTGCACACCAAATATTAAGCTGAATACGTAAGCAGAACAAAGCTTTATTAATTATTTAACATTCTTGTTAGTAGAACAAAACGTAACACCACAATCGGCTCCGAGTGCGAAGTCCGACGCGTCTGAACATAGTGACAATTCGGCATCGGGGTTGTAGTAGGACAACAGAGCCGCGTCTGCGAGGGACTGTTTGCAGTCAAGGAAGGCCTGAGTTGTTACTGCGTCCCACACGATTGGCGATTTGTCCTTCGGACGCGTGTTGCGAATTAGCTCAAATAATGGCGCCTGAATGGCAGATGCATTTTTCACAAATCGATGATAAAAATTGAGCATCGCTAAAAAAACGGCGGAGTTGTGCAACTGTCGCGGGTTTCGGAAAATTGCGAATAACCTCGACTTTCTGTGGTAAGGGTTTTAAGCCTTTACCAGAAATTTGGAAACCGAGATACTCCAGAGTGTCTTGCCCAAAGAGACATTTCTCAGGATTAACCACAATGTGGTGTTCAGCGAGACGTTGGAATAGCCTTGAAAGATCCTGAATGTGCGTTTCCTGATTGGTTGAAGCTACCAAGATGTCGTCAAGGTAGGCGTAACATCCCTCGAGTCCTCTAAGGACGTTATCAATAAAACGCTGAAAAGTTTGTGCAGCGTTGCGCAAACCAAAACACATAGATTTGTATTCGAACAACCCTATTGGTGTAATGACTGCTGTTTTAGGTATGTCTGCGGGGTTAATAGGGATTTGATGGTATGCCTTCACCAGATCGATTTTAGAAAAAATTGTTTTACCGGACAGTAAGTGAGAGAAGTCTTGAATGTGTGGAATTGGGTACCTATCGGGAACAGTTATAGCGTTCAACCGCCGGTAATCTCCACATATGCGCCATTTCCCATTCTTTTTGGGAACGAAATGTAGCGGACTACTCCACTGACTTTTGGACGGGACAATTATTCCAGCATTTCGTAAAATGTCGAATTCAGCCTTTAAAGCCTTTAGCTTCTCCGGGGACAATCGACGGACCTTTGAATGTATAGGCTGTCCTGAAGTTTCGATGTGGTGGAAAACCTCACCTTTATGGGCTACTGGTGGCAAATCAGTTTTAAATAATTCTGGAAATTTTAGTAGTATTGCGTGAAATGGTGAATTTATCGCGATGGGGGTTGCAACAGCGTTATCGTTAGTGAGTACAGTGCCGTGTACTTTAAGTGTGGTACAGTGATCTTTTAGGACACGGTGTTGAAGATCAACTATTAATCCAAACGTACTAAGGAAGTCCATACCCAGAATAGCGTGAGAAACGTCGGCAACCACAAACGCGAACGAAAAGGTTCGACGCAACCCTAAATCGATATTTAAATGTTTAACACCATATGTACTAATAATACTACCATTTGCGGCAGACAAAGTGAAGTTTCCTTTTTTACTAGGTCTGTGTAGTTTAACCGGAAGGCAACTGACTGATGCACCAGTGTCCACGAGAAATCGAATACCTTGGTTACGATCAGTAACAAAAAGACGGTCTACTTTCGTTTTATCATCCGTAGCCGTCATTACGAATGATTCGGCGGGTTTCCCTGAAACGCGCATGGTGGAACACATTTCCTAGATTTATCTCTGAACCGTTGGTGATACCAACACCAGGTTTTGTTATGCGATTTTTTTGATCCAGGAGGATCTCTGCCTTTGGAGTGGCTACGAGTCCGTTGAGGTGCGGTGTGACTTCTACGCGATAACCTGCGGACAGATTCACGCAACTCTTGAATTTCATTATATAGCGTGTGTAGGTCAATACCGTCCGTCACTTTGGCAGTGGACATAGCCACTTCTTGCGGGTTCGACACCTCATGAATTTTATCCGCGATTACTGCGAGATCAGTTAATGAATCTTTACGGGTGGATATTATTTGTTGTGTTTGCACCGGCAGTCTTTGTAACCACAAGGGTTTAAGGAGTTTATCATCCACCTTGTCGGCAGCTAAGTTTCTCATTTGCATGAGGAGCTGTGAGGGTCGCAGATCGCCCAATGGTAAATCCTGCAAAAGCTGCTTTAAGCGTGCGCTTTCTGTTTGTGAAAACTGACTAAGGATTCTATGTTTTAAAGTCTCATACGCGTCCGTATCAGGAGGTTGTGTGACGATATCCTTAACATATGCTAGCATTGAGGCATCCAATGCCGAAATCACACAGTGAAATTTAGTGTGGTCTGCTGTTAAACCTGACACTACGAATTGCGATTCGACCTGAAGGAACCAAAGTTCTGGGTCATTCTTCCAAAATGGAGGAGCACGAAAAGCGACTCTAGCGACCTCAGTCATATCTATTTTACTAGAAGAAAAAAGTGGTTTAAAAGATTGGTTTTCTTACCCCTTAAGAAAAATATTTTTCCACTGGTATATGGGCCGTCGCCCGGACTGCCAGAAATGCTTGTTGCAGAGTTTATAGCTTGCAGAGAACTTCAGCACTCTTCACAAGGGCTTCGCACTGTTGCGTAGTGTTCTTGCGTATCATAGTTTTCTTCAGTCCTCCTGCGACTTTTATCAACGTTCTTCACAGACACGGGTCACCATCTTTGGTGTCAAAGGATAGCGCAGGATTTCCTGCACACCAAATATTAAGCTGAATACGTAAGCAGAACAAAGCTTTATTAATTATTTAACATTCTTGTTAGTAGAACAAAACGTAACACCACAATCTTGAAAAAGTTCTTATTCAGTAGATTTTTGCTGGGGAGGCGTTCGCTTTTTTTTTGATGATCTAGCAGCGCACTGTTTAACGGGGGACGCTTGAAGTCAACTGCGTACACGCTGGAGCAGGGCCGATGAGGACGGGACCACTTGTCATATTCACCAGGGACGGAGTTACACACGGACTTCTAAATGCAGGACGGGAGACGATGGAGCGGAGCCGCACCGGTCACATTCGTCCTGTAGTGCTGCCGAACATCTGAAGGCGGAACCGGGACACGAAGCCGACCGTTATCTCCACCAGATCAGGGCTGCCCGCGAAGAAGACTGCAGTGCAGGGAGCGACTCGCTTTTATATTGAGCCGTCTTTTTATAGATTTGCATACCACCACTTTTCTCTTAGAGATATTTGCATGTGGCCTTTTCTTGGCTGCCGGTAGGTATGCAGTGCCAGCCCGCGATCACGAACACCTGGCTAGAGCAGCCGTCACGTGTCGTGGGCAAAAAGGAGAGAGAGATGGCGAGGGCGCCACAGTTGCAAGCTTCCAAAGAATCATCGATAAAATAATCTCTGATGAAAAGTTACAAGGAACTTTCCCTTATTTAGACGACATAACTATATGTGGTATGAACCAAGCTGAACATGATGATAACCTTGAAAAATTCATGATGGTTGCAAAAAAATATGACCTAACTTTGATTGAGGAAAAGTGCAAATTCTCCTTGAAAACCGTGAAACTTTTGGGCTACACCATTGGAAACAAAACTATTAAACCAGATCCAGCTAGGCTTGAGCTTTTATTAAATTTACCTATCCCAAAAGATACAGCATCACTGCAACGAGCACTAGGCATGTTCGCCCATTATTGTAGATGGATCCCAGGTTTCTCCACTAAAATTCAACCGCTCCTAAACAAAGGTAGTTTCCCACTCAATACAGAGGCTGTGACAATGTTCAACAATCTGAAATCAGATATTGCTAATGCATCGTTATCTGCGATTGAAGATGGGATACCTTTCCGTGTAGAAACTGATGCATCAGAGTTTGCTATTGGGGCTACTCTCAGTCAAGCTGGTCGCCCAATAGCTTTCTTTTCAAGAACTCTGAATGCATCAGAGTTAAAGCATTCTGCTATTGAGAAAGAAGCTTACGCTATCGTGGACTCCCTCCGACATTGGAGACATTACTTAATTGGTCGCCATTTTGAAATCTTTACAGACCAAAGGTCAGTAACTTTTATGTTTGACCAGCATCACAGCAGCAAAATTAAAAATGAAAAAATCATGCGATGGCGATTAGAGCTTACTTGTTTCAAATTTGACATAATATATCGTCCGGGAAACAAGAATGCTTGTGCTGACACATTATCTAGAATAACTGCTGCAACAACACATCCTGAAATCAATTTAGTTAAATTACATGATGACTTATGTCACCCAGGTATCACTAGGATGTATCACTGGATAAGGTCCAAAAACCTACCCTTTTCTTTAGATGACATCAAAAGAGTCATTACTTCATGCCCTTGCTGTAATGAAATAAAGCCGCGTTTGTGCAAATCTGAAGGGACCTTGATCAAGTCAACTACTCGTTTTCAAAGGTTGAATATAGATTTTAAGGGGCCCTTGCCAACTGCCTCTAGAAACCGTTTTCTACTTACTGTGGTGGACGAATTTTCAAGATTCCCATTTGCTTTCCCCTGCCCAGATATTTCAGCTGCTACTGTCATTTGCAACTTGCAGAACATTTTCTCAGTTTTTGGTACACCTGCTTATATACATTCTGATAGAGGGTCAGCATTTATGTCTCATGAGTTGAAGTCATTTTTAACTTCACATGGGATAGCAACTAGCAGAAGAACTTCATACAATCCTAGAGGGAATGGTCAAGTCGAGCGCTATAATGGGATAATATGGAAAACAATCCAATTAGCCTTAAAATCAAAGAAGATGGGGATTGAACACTGGGAAAAAGAACTTCAGCCAGCCCTACATTCGATTCGCTCGCTACTCTGTACTGCAACCAATGTAACACCACACGAACGGATGTTTTCCCATCCCAGGAGATCTTATAATGGCCGCTCTTTGCCTACCTGGTTATCCCATCCGGGCCCCATACTAATGAAGAACCATCTTCGAGCTAACAAGTATGAGCCTATCGTCCAGGAGGTAGAGCTTATTGAAGCTAATCCTGACTATGCACACATTAGATTTCCTGATGGACGTGAAACTAGCGTTTCTATTCGTCATCTTGCTCCAAAAGGCGAAACCTTTACACCTGATATTATTAATCATGCGAACTGTCAATCTCTTCCAAACCAAACTGATATGAGAACTGAGGAACCTTCCAGAATCCTCCCCACGGAGTCTTGAACCACAGCTGATTGATGATTTGAAAGAGAGTAATGTTCCTGACCTTAACAGTGAAAGTTCCCATGTTGAAAATACAGATAGTCTTAACGATAAAGTGCTAGCACATCCTAAACGACTAAGGCAACGCCCATCTTATTTATCTGACTACGTAACAGACTAATTAACTTTAGGGAGGGGTGAATGAGGTATAATATGGCAACACCCTTACTATGTCTTGCCAGTTGGCAACAGTAGCCCTAGTAGCAATAACCCATCGGTCGATGAGAGGCGGGTGAGTTAAATCCGAGGAGAAGGAGCAATGGCCGATCACGGCTTTTCATCCAAAAAAGGGGAAATTTCATCGGCAACTGGTACAAAATGTCCGCTCAGGGAGCCATAAAGCCGATCATCGTTTCCCGACGACTCCGATGAAATAACGAAAAGAAACCGATAAACTGTTTAAAATATATTTGTTAATAAAAAATAAACGACTGGCAGCAAAATTTTCAAAACATGTCCGTTCTGTTTATTATGTTTTCGTTTTTTGTATGCTAAATTTCCGTTTTTCTGGAAAAAAAAAAATTCTTCCTCCACCGGGCCCGAACCATGAGCATACTGATTACGAGATAAGCGCGCTGCCCCTAGACCAGCGGCTCCCAACCGGGGGGTCGCGACCCACAAGGGGGTCGCCATGGCATTTTTGGGGGATCACCGGTTATCAATTTTAAAAGTGATAAATGTCAATAATTTACTTATCATATCACCTCGAAAAATTCAAAACTATTTCCCTCTTTAGATGCCTATTCCACGGATTTATTGAAAAATGGACACTGAAAGCCAATATGCCTCGGACCGCATTTGTCGGAAGCCCTCGAATAGTAAAACATATTTTCAATGTCTATCCCTAGCATGAGAAATTCGCCACAGAGTCTCCCTTTTTTCTTGGAAAGTAAAAAACCTGAAGGTCAAGTCAATTTGGCCCCACAAAGTGTCCTGTATTTGTTCAAGGTCAGTTAAGTGATATATCAGTACACCCCCCATTATGTGAATAGGCTAACTTTTCGTCCCTTGTGACAAATAATTCGTAGAACACTGACCAGCTCGGCTTTAGTAAAGCAGTAAGCAGTTTCTGCCAGCTGGCTTATTTTTATTTTGTTCTTCCAAATGCGAATCAGTACTAGCCTTTGTAAAAGCTAAAATTTTATATTTTTGGGGTTTCCTATACCTTTCTTTTAGTTTTGGTAAGTCCACAATTGAATTATTTTACGTTTTCGCAATTTTGTGTTTAATATATTGTAATTGAATGTCCTCATATGTCAAATCTCTTATGATATTTCTGTAATATTATGTATTGATGTTATTATGTAATACAAATTAATTTAAATGGGATTAAATGAGACTTCGTTTTTGTTTGTGTTTCGCGTTTCTAAAAGATTAGGTTTATTTTTCAGGCAAGATAATTTTCGATTTAAGATTTTTCCTGTTTCTATTTTTGATACTTCCGCTTTCGAGCAATCCCGTGATGAATTTTCAACTATATACGATATACTGGACAAGAAATGTACATGTGCTCTCTTTTATTGCTCGGTCGCCTTGGAGGGAGGACCTCCCGGGACCTCCATAATCAATAATTTTACAATCTAATAATTTGAAACATTAAAAAAATATATTAAATTGTTTAAAATGCTGTAGTTTAAGAATGTTTTGCATTGAAAATTATGAATTGATTGAATGTTAAAACTGTTGACTTTTATTAGATATGTAATAATTATAAGTACCAGTATCTTTAAAAACTGAATCAACTCTTAGTGACTGCGTATTAGTTAATTTTACTTTTTAAGGGCACATAAGATTCTATTCCAAAATTTCAAGTTTTTAAATTCTTGTTTTGCTTGCATAAAATAAAGCAAATTAAGACAATTAAAATTAATTTATACAGGGTACCCCGAAAATTGAAATTTGCTCGATTCTTTTTCTGTTAAAGATAAGTGAAAAGTGTGTATTAAGATGCACAGAAAAACACTTTCTTTCGAAATAGAAATTTGGAAAGATATTTGTATGATTGATTATATTGCTGTGGAAAAACAATATATATTATTATTTAAAATGACCTTAAGAATTAGAATGGGATCTTCATTTTTCTCAATCACCCTCCATTTTCTAATCCCCCCCCCCGTCCCACTAATTTTCATCACTGCTACTTCTGTAATTTTATGATCATGAATTTGATTTGGAGGGGAAAAGGGATATTTTAACCTTTGTCTTCTGAGGGATTACAGAAGTGAGAAGTTTTAAAACACGAACATTTGTAGCAAGGGGGAAATTTGGTATGTTGGGGAAGGAAGGGGGGGGATTCCATATCGTCAATTTGTATATAATCCATATTTTCATTTGATGAAGCTGCCTTTGTCATTGCACAGAAAGATGTCGAAAGTCAGATTTATTTTTCCTTCATCATAAATTAAATGATCTTAAAGATACTGGTCATATTTTTTAAATGATCTTTGTGTGTTAAAAAAATAAATATAATAATAATAAAAAAATCTAATCGACACAATTTGTCTAAGGCAGCCGTACAAATTAAAAAGTGGAAACTTTAAAAAATTTATGGGAGGTCTATTTCATTAATGTAGTCTTATTTTTTAAATTCTTTCAAAGATTTCTGCAATTTACATTGATCACTTATCTTAACAGCTGAATTAAAGTGCGTTTCAACCTTTTTGGGAGACCCTGCATAGTGCTAGCAATAGATTATTTATTTAGTATTTTATTTTACAGATGTCTATAGTTATGGAGAAAAAAAGAAAATATTCAGAAAATTATTTAAAATTTGGGTTTTCAACTATTGTTAATAACGGCATAGAGAAGCCACAGTGTGTTTTATGCAATGCTGTTCTTAGTGCTGAATCTATGAAACCCTCAAAGCTTAAACGTCACTTAGAAACAAAGCACTCCGAACATGTTACAAAAGATTTGGACTTTTTTAAACGACATGAGACTACCTTGAAAAAACAAAAGTTGGATTTTAATGGGACATTTCAACAACAAAGCCAAGGTGTAGTTCAAACATCATATGAAATTGCACTGGAAGTTGCAAAAAATAAAAAACCCCATACAATTGCAGAAACTCTCATTAAACCCTGTTTGTTAAAGTCGGTTAAGCTAATTCTAGACGAAGCCAGTGCGATTAAAATGCGCAACATATCTTATAACAACATATCATATAACAACAACACAATTCAGAGACGCATTTCAGATATGTCTTTTCCTTTCAGCTTGATGAATCTACTGATGTTAGTTCATGTCCCCAATTACTCGTTTTCACAAGATATATCCACGCTGAGGATATAAAAGAAGAGTTTCTCTTTTGCAGACCACTAAAAACTAGTTCAAAAGCGGAAGATGTTATGGAGATGATAGTTTCATTTGTTGACAGTAATAAATTAGAATGGAAAAACTTGTGTGGAGTGTGTACAGATGGAGCACCAGCCATGCTTGGATCGAGGTCGGGCTTTCAATCAAGAATTAAAAAACTTGCACCCAAAGCAAAGGGACTGCACTGTATGATTCACAGATTTGTACTTGCTAGCAAGACTCTTCCAGAGCATTTGAAAGAAGTGCTCAACTCTTTGGTGGCAATTGTCAATTATATAAAATCCAGCGCTCTCAATACTCGCCTGTTCAAGGAACTATGCAAAAACATGAACTCTGATCACGAAGTTCTTCTTTTCTATACTGCTGTACGGTGGTTATCAAAAGGAAATGTGGTTGGCAGAGTATTTGAATTAAAAAATGAAATAAAGCAATTCCTAGAAATGAAAGGAAAACATGACTTCCTGAAATATTTTAATGATGAGACTTGGATCCAAAGAACAGCTTACTTATCTGATATCTTAGATCAGCTAAACAAGCTAAATTTGAAACTGCAGGGCAAGGAAACGCACATTATTCACGTCAGAGATAGTATCCAGGCTTTCATTTCCAAGCTACAAAACTGGCGTCGTAAAGTGAATCTTGGAATATTTACTATGTTTGAAAATCTATGCACTAAAACTGAAGACTTGGAAACGGGAATTGCAGTTCATTTAAGAGAGGAAATTTATAACCACCTTGAAGCCCTTGAATCGGAAATTCAAAGATATTTCACGGAGCTGAATGAACAAGAAGCTGCATTAGTGCGAAATCCATTTCGCGTATCTTTGGATGTCGCCGAACTTCCCGATGAAGTGCAGGATGAATTTTTGGAAATGCAAAATGATTCCTCAGCCCGTGATTTATTCCAGGAAAAATCATTAACTGAATTTTGGTGTGCCATGCGTCACTCATATCCACGTGTTTCAAAAATTTCATTTGAAATATTAGTGCCATTTGCAACTACTTACCTGTGTGAAACTGGATTTTCGACACTGTTAAATATTAAGACAAAAGCCAGGAATAAACTAGATGTCCAAGATGACATGAGATTGGCTTTGTCGAAAACTCAGCCTAGGATATCAAAACTTGTGAACCAGATGCAACCTCAGTCATCACACTGAAAATTAATACTTTATAATAATAATAAAAACATCACTATTAAGTCAAAAAAGATTTTATTATTCAGTTTATTTTTTGTTTTATCGATGTTGGCTGTTGCGAACGGGGGGTCGCGAACATTATTTAACTATAGAAAAGGGGTCGTGATTCGAAAAAGGTTGGGAACCACTGCCCTAGACCATCGAATCTTGCCATGTGTAAGGCAAAGTGTGAAGTACCGGTTATTTTAGTCTCAGATTGGGACTTGGGTGAAATTTTGACAAAGTGTTGTTCAGCTATTATTAATAATAGTCAAATTATTCGATTGGTAAGAAATTAATTTCACTTTTTACCAATGTATGTAAGTAGAACAACATTCATAATTAATAATTAAAAAACAATATTGCAATTGTATAGGAATTTTAGTGTGATTTTAACTTTCATATTTCTTGGATAACTTTTAAAAATTAAATGATTTCTCTTCTTGCTGTTTACATTAAAGAGGTTTCAAAAGAGTTGCTCATTGTAATGAAGTTTCCGTTTTTCTTATAATACAGCTGACGCTCAAATAGATTTTCTTTTCTTTTTTTTAAACACACTTTTTTTTTAATTATTTAAATATTACAAACGATTTTTATATAATAAATACTTACATTTTTTTGTAAATATTTCTTTTCAAATTTAAATTTTGTGGGAGGGGGCAAGGGGGGGGATACCACCCCCTGCCCCCTCCCAACCCCAATACAAGAAATTTGAAGTAAATTATGCGATTAATTCAAGAATTGTTCAAAATTTCCCTTAAATTATGCAAAGGCACATCTAAATTACGCAAATATTTATAGGAATTTGGGTAAAGTGTAAACCACTGGGGACACCTGCAAGGCCCGTTGACTATGACTATAGAGCTGCAGTTTCGGATAAGATATTGTTTTTCGGTTTCCCATCGGCGAAACTGCTCGTCTAGATCACTTCTATCCATGAATAAAAATACATCTATTGCAGATAAACAAAAGTGCACTTGCCGATGACTGAATTCGACGAGTCGATGAGTTAACGATGAGTCGATGAACGACCGAGCAGAAAACAAGCAGTCATTGCTACTAGGGAGCCGTTGTTTAGATTTTCTGTACTTACAATGTAGCATGTAGCTGATGTAGGATGTAGTTAAGATCTAGTTAATAAAAGCTTATCTGTAAGTTTATTTCATTGTTACTATGTCAGTTATATATATTAATACTTCAAAATTCAATTAGTAATTTAAGCAAATAAATAATCTCCCGAGAAATTAGTTTCTATTATCACCGTCAGATGGCAGCAGCAAAATATTTATCCCTTTCAAAAGAAAACTCGTCAAAAGAAAAAAGATGCTTCCGTCATTTTCATATTCATATATTGGGAGTCGTAAGCGGGTTCTTGTTTGAACAAAATAAATACGAACAAAATAAATCCGAAAATAAAAATTTTCAAATTCAACAAGAAGAATGTATAAGCGTTTTCTGGAAACCAAGCAAAACAGGTTGAAAATAAATGTTCCAAATGCAACAGCCTAACATGTACCACTACTCCCCTATCAACGTGCCCAACATGTACTACTAATATAATGAATTTCCAATTGGCAACAAGATATGTTAGTTTGTTGTGAAATTTAAAATGAGATTGGTGTAATCATTAAAATTAAGTAACTTAGTGCTTTGTAGATGTTTATGTAATAAAAAGATAGATGAGGTTGAAACTTGTTATTATTTAGAGGTATATAATTAACTGATTTAATCAATATTGTATTTATTTGGTTTACTATAAATGAAATTTTCCCTGGAGCACTGCTTTAGCTTACATTCAATTCATGTGTATGTTTTCTTTTTTTAAATTTTAACAGACTGTTTCCTAACATTAGTGCTTTCCCATTTTGGCTGCTTTACTTCGACGTTAATTTTCTGACAATTCATTCGACTAATGAAAAAAAAAAATATGCCAGTAAATAGCTTATTTTGTTAAACTTGTGTTTGGACGGCTCAAGTTTTTGTTTATTTTTTTGAATTGTTATTCGAACACAATCATTCATATGAAACATGCATTTATTGAAAAAAGTTTTGTGAGCCACTTCTTCTTTTTTCTTTCTTTTTCAAACTGCTTGTATGAGATTTATTGCTCAACAGGGTTATTAAACAGCTGAATTTTTTCAGAAAAAACCCCCAATTCGCTGGTCTTTTTTTAAGGGACAGGATGGAGCTTCAGAAAAAAAAAATGCTAATTACTAAGTACACTTTAAAGCAACTAATTGATTACAAAAAACAATTGTAATCAGTCATGGTTTGCTTGTAGATAAATTGATTATTAGTAATAATTTTAACAATGAAATTAAAGTACTATACTAGTGCTGAATAAAGATTTTTAAGCTAACTTTCTTATGTTTAAAAAATCTATTCATTTTAATTCAAATGGTAGGTGCAAAAATTTCCAGTACTTACGTTATTATCCCAGTGGTCATTCCTACCAAATTATTTTTTCGTAAAATGTGCTGGCAAACTGTTGCCCATTGTATTCTTAATCATCAGTAATTTCATGTGTCCCGGCATTTATATCTGGTAAAAAATTGCTCGTCTTGGCAGACCGTCGGGATAATATGTAAACACCAAGTTTTCTCTAGAAAAGGTCTGAAATTTTTTTTCTTGGGTAGTGCTAGTAGGGTAAGGGGGTCTGTTTATAAATTTTACAAGTGGTGTACTGATATTAAATCCAGTTGGCTTTTTTCAAGTGGGTTTTCAGGGTTTGGACAAAATTATAGCAATCCTGTCGCTCAACTTAATAATCTTAAATAAACTTAATTACTGTGTGAAATAAAAAACATGTAAAACACTATTAAACTGCTGAAATAAATTCTCTCTCTCTCTCTCTCTCTCTCTTTTTTTTTTTTAAATAAAATCCTAAATTTCAATCAATGCATTAGTTTTTATAACTACCATTTGAATATTTTGTTATTTTAGGTATTTTTTCAGCTGACCATGGATAGCCACAAAATCATGAAGGATTTGAATAGAAGAGAGTTTTCGACTGTTCTGAGTGATATTCAGGTATTTTTGCTATAGTAACTTTAATAATACATTACTGATTATCACAAATACATTAATTTTTATGTCAAATTTGATTTTGTTTTCCATTTTTACTTAAATTGTGCCAGTTTATGCATATTTCCCCCCCTTATTTAAAATTGTATAATACATGTATGCTTTCATGATTTAAAACTTTCAACCAGATAATATATCTTACATTCATATAAAGTTGTACTACTTTTGAGAATTTTTGTGTTTTATGGAAGATATTCTTTATGTACTCCATAAAAAGTATCTTTATTAGATCTAAAAAGAGGAAACTGCCAAATTTTGTCTTTAGTTTTTGGTAACAGATACTAGAAGTTCCATGTATATGAAAAGTCAGATTTAAAAAATGGTCACAAAAAATAAATAATTCAATTAGATTGTAAAGCTTTGTGAAATATTAAAATTTGGAATTTCCTCATTGATAAAGCCAATTTTCATTTTAAAGATAAATTTGAAAAAATTATAAAGGTACTTAACCTATTATCCCAGCGGTCATTTCTGCCAAACTATTTTTTCGTCCAATGTGCTGGCGAACTGTTGCCAATCATATTCTAAACCATTAATAATTTCATGCGTCTAGCATTTATCTTGGCAGGAAATCACTCGTCTTGGCAGACCGCCGGTATAATACGTAAGTACCATTTTAAAGATGTATGAAATGAAAATTGCCTTAAGTATTTTAGATTTTTACTAAATCATGTAAAAATGTTCAATATTTTTACACGGGGATTTACATGACATTAGTGAAACATGAGCTAATGAACAACTGATTATTGATCAAAAAATTTTATTTGAGTATAATAAATCAAAGTTGTACATTTAAGATACCATAAACAAATAATAATAAATCACGCTATTTATATGAACTAAACCAGAATTCCCATAGACCTGGAGAGCCAGGTAAATGAATTTTTGTCATGAAAATAGAAAAAAAAAAAAAAAAAAAAAGCTCTTCTAAAGATTTATAATACAATTTTAAAGATACTTTTTAAACATTTTTATTAAACACATGTTAGGTTGTGATCATAATAATTTTGTCATTTTTTTTCAAATGATAAAAAGTAATAAAAAAAAAATCTAAAATTCTTCCAGATTTTATTTACGCACTCGGCTGGAAGAATTTCAGATTTAAAAAAAAAAATCTATTCAATCAATTCTGCCATATAGAGGTGGAAAAAGAAAACTGTAAGTGCTCATGGACTATATTCCGTATACGGTGCTTTTACATATCAATGTTTTTGTTTATGATTCATTGGTGAACAATCTGACGCAAGGGCAGGCGATGCACTGCCAAAGTGAAGTTACCTGCCGGTGGTAGTTGTGACTGGCAACTATAAAGAATATGTCTATTGTCAGTTTGGGGGGTTGATATTTGATATTGTTTCATGTTATTGATGGAAGGGAATGAAATATGTTATGTTAATGTATGAAAAGAATTTGTGTGTTTGTTAGAAATAGGGTGTGAATATAAAGCTAAATAAAAGAAAGCATGCTGGTGTTACGTTATAAGCCGGTGGGTGTTGGGGACATTTCTGAGTGGTTATTTAAAAAAAAATAAAGGTAAGTACTCTTTTTTAACGAATCTTTGCAATGTTTAAGGTTTTTAATGTGAATTTTAAATTGATATTTGATGTGTTTATGCTTTCGTAAGTGCTATTTACGTGATATTCTAGCATACTGACTTTATAAGAGGTGTACAACTAGGTTATTTAATCCACCAATGTTTTTTTGAGCTGAAAACGGGCCAGTGTTTGCCCAGTTTACATTAGCTGTACAACTAGTTTGCTTAATCCACTGTTGTTTTTTTTTAGTTAAAAACGGTCCACTGGTTGCCTAGTTTACATAGCTGTACAACTAGGTTGCTGAATCCACTGAGGTTTTTTTAGTTAAAAATGGTCCACTGGTTGCCTAGTTTACATAGCTGTACAACTAGGTACTGAATCCACTGAGGTTTTTTTAGTTAAAAACGGTCCACTGGTTGCCTGGTTTACATAACTGTACAACTAGGTTGCTTAATCCACTGTAGTTTTTTTAGTTAAAAACAGTCCACTGTTTGCTCATTTTAAATTGCCTGTTACTGAATTTGCAGACATTCTTTTGGTTAAATATGGACGTTGTATTTTGTTTTAATGTTTTTGTAAGTGGAATATATGTGCAATTTTAATGTGTTAAAATACTTTGCTGATTGTGCAAAATGGTTGGCGACAGTTGCTGGAGCTTGGCGGTTGCCAAGCTCCAGCGCAGTGTTTCCATGGGGTGCGCACCGGCGTATATGATTTTACCGTGCTCATATAGATAGACTCCTGTTCGCATAATTTTGTTGCTGAAAATTTCATCAATTTTTGTTTCATGCCTAGTGGTAATGTTTTGGATGAGTGAGTATTGGAAAATCTAAAGTACCCATTTCAGTTATGAAATTGGATCCTTGATCGGAATTTAATTCTATGTTGAAATCTCCTACTAAAACACTCTTACAATCATCCTTCTTCAGTAACATTTCGAATATAGTGTCTAATTTATCTTCATAAGAAATTCGTGGACTAGCGTATGTAACTGCAAATCTCACTTCATCTTGAATATATGCAATGATCATTTGAACACCATTGATCTGGCTCATGTATTCATGGGTAAAGTGTTTCATATTCTTTTTATAAAGTGATTTTTATAAAGTTTTCCTCTATAAAAATCATAACTCCGGGTGGCTTTCTGTTTTGGAAACCACTGTCTATCCGTTCGACCAAAGTGAATCCTGGTATTTGAAAATCATCTGAAGGGATAGTCCATGTTTCCGTTGGCAACTCTAGATGGCTTTCTGTTTTGGAAACCACTGTCTATCCGTTCGACCAAAGTATTCCGTTAGCAATATCAAATCACTCTGCAGAAAACATGAATCAAACGGAAAAGTGACCACGGCATGCCGCATAGACAAAATCCTGTTCTTGAAAGAAATAGAACCCGAGTGCTAATTAAGGTAAATTCATGCAGTCTACCATGAAAACTAAAAGTAGTAAGAAACTTATTGTGTAACATGAGTATTACTTAAATATTTCCTTTTCCCCTACCAAGACTGCTTGTGCAGAACATTCAATTACATTTCTCCTTTATAACAGGATTGCTACTCTACTTTGATATCTACCTACCTCTAAAATTCGAGAATTTACAAAATGTCAGGAAAAAGTCTGGGGATTTCAACATTTTACCCGTATGTAAATCCGGGAAAAGTCAGGGAATTCTGCACCATCTCCATAATCTAGGGGAAAACATGTGTATGTATGTTTGTGTACATACATACACATGTGAATTTCTCAATGTGCTATGTGCTTATGCATCTGCTGCTGCACATGGACTGAAAATTTTTTTAAAGTACTAATAGAAAAGACAGAATTTCATTTTATTGAGTGAACAGCAACCTTGTCATAAGCACATAATTCCATACCTAATTCCATACTGAGACATATTTTCCAAATATGTCTCAGAAAACAAAAACACTGCTAATTTTTTGTCTGTCAGTGCCTTCTGCAGTGAAATTTGGCTATGGTCACTAGGGCTTGGGAAAGACCATCACTGACCATCTTGCATGATCAACTCAATTTTAGCAAATAAATTAAAATTGCACATACAGTAGAAGATCCAAAATCCGCCGACCCGAAATCCACAAAGCTCTAAAATCCGCACTGTCTGTTCAATGTGAACAATGAAATAAGCCCTGTCAGCTGCAAATTCAGAAAACTACACTAAAACCACAAAGTAAAACTAAATAAGCTATTCCCACTTGAAAAGATATTTTAAGAGTTTGTGAGCTTTGATGGTAACATTGATATCCTTCAAATGACTGACAGTGACATAATTAACACTCAGTTATGGTCACATGACACCAACAAGTGAGGATGACTTGTAACAAGTGATTATGATCAAAAAGTTGATAAAATAGCATTTAATGAAGGTTAGGCTTTGAGAAAGAAATATCTCAGATTTATAGAGCAGCAAAGCTGTGTTACAGAACAGGAAATAATAATAATAAAATTAAAAAAAAAAACATAATTAGAACATCCTAAAGTCCTAAACTACTATTGAATATACATGTTTAAATAAGTTGTTCTATAATAAGTTGTTCATAATTTTGTATATTGAATTATCCCTCTGTATTTTTATATCATGATTCTGATTATAAGTAACATGCGATCTTTATTGTTTTTTTTTTTTTCTGGGTGGGGTGGAGGGAAATAGAATAAATTTCCTAATATGACCCAAAAACCGCAAAATTCTAAAATCTGCACAAGGTCTGGAACCAAGCTGTGCGGATTTCGGGTCTTCTACTGTACTTTTTACTAACAAAAACCAGGGTTTTAAAAAACCCGTTTTTAACCCAACCCGGGTGGGTTTTATTGGGTTTTATTAAGATTTTTTTATAGTACTAGGGGCCAAGGCCCCAGACTCGCTACGCTCGCTTTTCGTATGAGGCATTCGGCCCCTAATCAGGCTTATTCGTAAAAAAGACATAATTTCAACAGACAAAACCCGAAGATTGGATCAGATAGAATGTTACTGAGCTAAGCTACACATTGCTTGGTTCTTGCATCTTCATTGGTACATAAAAATTTAAACTTCAGACTACAGTAGACACCCTACCCCTCATAACACGGAAGATATTTTGTTATGGGAATCCGCGTTGTACGGGTCCTGAGCTATACTCTACCTGGAGTGCGGACTCCGCTTATAATTGCTGGAAAAATTATTGGCACTCCTCAGAAACACAATGATATTTAATGTTGCCATTCAAAAGTTATATTAATTAGGAGCTAAAGCGTAATAAAATCAGATATGTTTCAGCTGTATTTTTTATAATGTAAAACCTATTGGACACCTTGCGAATTTGCCACCCATGGCGATTTTTCATTATTTGGTGACTTGCGTACATGTAAAGTTAATAAAAGCTACGGAACAGATAGAATAGCCTGCCACTAAAGCTTGAGATTAGCGGTCGCCAGATCGCCAGTGGCGACTGTGGAATTATTCCTGGCGACTGCAAAACAGTCTGTCAGTCGCAAAAATTGGCGACCTGCAAAATTTACTCAGCAAGCAACCCCCCCCCCCTCGTTTCCGTTCCCGTAACAAAAGTCGGCGCTGTATGTCCAAGCAAAGCAGTTGAAAAAACTCTAAAATTGATGATGCTCAGATAAACAGCCCCTCCCGCCCTCGGCCTCGTAGCAAAAGCTGAATGTCAGCGCTATATGGACAAGCAGGGGAGAAAGGGTTGCAGACATCTATGGGAGGGGAAGAAAGGTGAGGAGCTCATCATAACCGATAACATGTAACATTGGGGGTGGATAGGAACGCACCGGAACAGAATACTCAGGGTCCCTCTCTCAGTGACCTGACCCGTTGGTTGACCTTCACCCTTCGCGCCATCTCATTATTTTATTACATTTCCACATTGACATTCCAGTACGCAGAGAGGCATATCCGTGGGATACTACACGTGGTCGCAAAAATCTGAACAAAAGTATTATTCTAATTATAATTTGTTACAATTTCTACAATAGACGGCCGTAATAAAAGGAGAAGAGTGAAAAGGAGTTTTATTTAAAACTAAATCTGATATTTGCCTACTGATACATATTATATGACTGTATGTGAAAGATGCATTAAGTATCTCATTAATAAGACATTGTACTGAAGGAACGAAGCTAATGTTTTTCTAAATTATAGTACTCCCCTTTGTATATTTTCCATCGTTCGACTCAGTCAGGGTCCAGTCAACTTAAGAGTAATCGATTATATTTTTAAAAAATTTCATGTGATCTTTACTTTGACCCTTCTAAAATTGTAGATTGGAAGCACGTGAGTTTTTTTTTTTTTTAATTATTATTATTAACTTGAAAACAATAAATAAACCCTCTGCTTTTGAAAGGTCGATGAAGAGGTTGGCATTCTTTGCATCCTGATTTACGCTACAGGAGATCGAAAACTACCACGCAAAATGCTTTATTTAAAACGAACAAAAACGTTATTTTGTACATTGGAATACGCAAATAAAAACTAATGTCATAAACATACCTTTTTCAGTTTTAAATAAATCTAATTTCAGCTGCTTTCATATTGTTATGTTTTTCCTTTTGCAAGAGTTTTGGTATCTCTACAATAGCACGAGAGGGAGGGGGAAGAGAAACAGACAAAACACTTTTGATTTTGTTTTATTTTGTAATCACCAGTAAAAGCGCTCGCTCTTCAAAGCTTAAATAAACAGATCTCCATGCCTTCAGAATTCCATTAATCAGCGTTACAGCTGTCCGAGAAGAGAGAAGTGTTTCTCTCTCCCCCCCCCCCCCCCTGTTCACACTTCAAGCTTTTTTTTTTTTTCCCCAAGTTCCGTTTTAATGACAGGAAGTTTCTCTGTAGATTATAGGAATAGAAGGCATTTTTGGTCGGCCGAAGCGAAAACGTATCCCCCCTGAATTTTTGTATGCAGTGTTTTTAGTTGCTTTTTTGCTCTTTCCAACATGGTAACCATACGTTGAAGTAGTCTTCCCCCCCCCCCCTGGGAAATATTCTGCCGGCGCCCATGCTCCCCCCCCCCTTTTCCGCAAAAATTTCTCCCTAAGTTATTTCTTTTATATGATTCACCTTTGTAAATTGAACCCTTCGTATGTGTAACATTCGTTAAAAAATGTTTTACATAATCTGACACTTTATTATTTGAAAGTGGAAACCTTGAAAATGGGCTGCTTGAGTGTTAGCACATGCTTACGATTCTCCCCATCTTAAAATGCATCTGATTTTCCTTAAAATTTGATAAGATGCTTAGTGTTTTTTTTTTTTTTTTTTTTTTTTTAATAGGAGGTTGGGGAGCTACTACCTTAAGTAAAATAACCGTTTGTTAGCTTCTTGCAAGTTCAAAATTAGTAAATTAGGAGGAAGCGTACTATCGAAATTAATAGAAAATTGGGGCCCTCTTTTATTAAGTCCCAATTCCTTTTTCCCCCATAAATTCCATGAATGAAAGGAGAGATAAATTAAATAAATAGTACTTTATTATGTGTACACCATAAGTTCAGAAAATGGTCTGCAATACTATATATATTATCTTACCTCCAGTTTTTTAGTTTTTTTAAAAAAGAAAAATGCTTTCAAAATTTTATGGTAATTATTTTTATTCTGTAAAACAGAAAAAAAACTTTAAAACCTTTTTTTTTTTGACTTAGGCTTCATGTTTCATAAGTACTTGGTAATAGTGACAACTTTCTAATAATGTCAAAATATTCTATATCACTTAGCCATACAGATTTCAGGTTGGCAGATTTTTGGGAGTCCACTGTATTTATTTAATAACCAACTATTTTTCGTAAAAGATACGTTTGAATTAATCTGAAGAGAAATTTTAAAGTAAAATACTTTAAATCATTAATTTCATTACAATTCTCTATTTTTAAGAATTTTCACTTTTAATTTGGGTTGGGGCGAGGGGGGTGGGGTTAGGCTCCTTTAGCCTCCTCCATGTGGGTACCTATATATTGTATGGACACAGACAGTGATGTGATGATTCTAACAAGGAGCTGCAGCCAATCAGAAGGAATTAATAAATTTTAAATTCATAGTACTTAGATTTCTTTAAATGTAGCCAGTTATTTCTGAATGTAATATATGGAACATGCCATGCATTATTACTAAAAAAGCATGGAATCATTAAATGTACAAAATAAACAATCTCATATTAGTCTCATATATCGGAAGGGGGGAGCAAGGGTGTCGAAAACAAAAATTACGTAAGTACAGAAAATTTTGGCCACTAACTATATCAAAGTGGCCACTGAACTCTGTAGGGTCACTGGCCACTGGCCACTGAGGAATTTTTTTAATCTCAAGCTTTACCTGCCACCAATGGCGACTTTTCATGATTTGGCGATTTACACATTCTCACAACCTATATTTACTGTTCATTTAAGGTTACCGGAAAACCGTTATCCATATTTTCATTTACATAATCGTTTGCAGATTGGCGTACTTAACACCACGAATTATACCATCTCTCGTCGCGCTAGCAAATATCCAAAGTGTACTATAATTGCTATAATGGAATAGTTAATGCCGCCAAATATTTATACTGTTAGCAAATAATCCAGCCGTACCGAACAGGCTTTAAAATAATCTGCATTTTAATTATTTTTTATTTTCAAGATATTAGTTATTCTGTTTTGGAAAAGCGAATAATCGCTAATT
The DNA here is from genome assembly GCA_038373885.1 of Cheiracanthium punctorium. Classification (NCBI taxonomy): domain Eukaryota; kingdom Metazoa; phylum Arthropoda; class Arachnida; order Araneae; family Cheiracanthiidae; genus Cheiracanthium; species Cheiracanthium punctorium. Next base: position 166,599 of record JAWZYV010014785.1, read on the forward strand.
TTAAACTCCTGTTGTCTAAGCGAACTTACTATTTGAAAATTGTCAACTTTGTGTAACACATTTTGAGTTACTTATTTCATATAGTTTTTATTTGGGCGTAAAATGGGCATAATTCTAACTCATGTTTGTAAATTTCATGCGATTCTAGATACTTGGAAATGCTTTGTTGCAAAGGAATGAATGATTTTATGCCAAATCTGGCAACCATTTGGTTTTTTTTTCAGTTTTTTATTAATATCTTCTAAAATAATTCGATTTTTGAAATTTAAATCAGCTTAGCAGGTTCCTTGGAATTTTTCGAATCTGTGGGCACCTTAGTCGAAACTCAAATACGGTTTAGGAGGAGATAGGTCCACAAGCTTTGACAATGCCAGCGGCCTTTACTTTTTTTTAGAATAGAGAGATAACACTTTTTGGATTTAAATTTTATGGTTTTATTTCAAAACAGAATACTTTTAGTGTAAAAGAAAACTTTCATTACAAAATAATAATTAATTAATTAAAATGTAAAAATAACTTCAACTTTAATGCAGTTTCTATCTTTTTCTGCTGATGTTTATAAAGGGCTCCTAATTTGTTTTATGACCATAGATAAAAGGATATTATTGTTCACATAGAAAAATATGTTGTTTTTGATTGGCTGTTTTCTATTACATTTAAATTTAACATTTTAATTTTTTTTACCTTTATGTTTTTTTAAGTCATAGTTATATTTTCTAGTTAGAATCGAAGTCAGTAAAGCCTTTGCAGGCCAACTTACTGCAGAACTACTATTTATTTAATAATTTTTTCTTTATCGTTATTCATTTTTGCTTTGAATATATATTCCTTTTTACTTTAAAAAATCTAGAATTAATATGTCTGATATTAAATCCCACATAAACAATGTGTAATGAATCAGATTTATATTTCTCAGTACTAAAGTAATGCAGCAACTAATAGAATACAGGATGGTTTCTTCACCTGAATTCATTCTTGAGATGCATGTTTGTAAGCTGTAAGAGAGAGACATGTCCCATTTTTCTCTTATCTGGGAAAGGATTTTTTTGGTCACTATACTGATAATTACATATTTTATTCATATTTAAAAACTTATTCATTAAAGAGATAAATTACTAAGTTATCCCTGCCTGCATTCTACACCTGTTCATTTCAAAACAAATATTGCAGATAGAATTGTCTCAAGGTATTATTTTTAAAAAGGTTATTCTTTATGTTGAAGTTGGAAAAATAAATATAAAAAAATTAAACTGGCATATTTATATTTATCTAATATAATGCACTAAGTTATGTAGGTAATATTATATGTATTTAATGTGAAATAACAAATGATTTAAATGAAAGAAAGGAAAAATTTTGATAATTTTTAATAAAACCCACTTCTGTGTGGGTTTTATTGGGTTTTTTTAAGTAGGTTTTTTTAGGTTTGTGGGTGGGTCCGAAACCCTGACAAAAAGAGAAAAAAAGTGAAATTCGCTACAAAACAATGCAAAATTCTACAGCCACTGATCCATTTTTAAGCTAAAAAACTAGCATGTTCAGACTTTTTTTAAAAATTCCCCTAGTTTATATTTACTTGAGCTCTAGTTTATTCATTGCTTAGTGTTATAAAGCTTTTCAGTACAGTGGTGTATTTGAGGGAGAGTTCAAGGGGAACCTGGTGCCTCCAAAAATGTAAAACATTTATTAAAAACAGCTATTTTAAAACAATCATATTAACTGTAGTAAAATGAGATTTAAAATACCGGATCGCCCCTTTCCCTCATCCAAAGTGGAAAGAAACTTATATACACTAGTGGTTCAGTATCTGTCGACTTTTTTTTTCAATCCTACTCATGTTCTAAAGAACCGACATTCATGATACACAAGTGTTAGAATTTTATTTTAGAAATCATACCAATACTAAGTACCCATTCAATTTTTTGGTAAGGTGGCAGGCTGGAGCTTGGCGGTCGCAAAGCCCCAGTGACTGTCGCCAACCATTTTGCATAATCAACAAAGGAAAGTAAAAAAATTTAATTAAAATTGCAGTAAATTACACTAACAAAAACAGATAAAAACATCAAACTCATTTCAAAATAACTCAAAAATCTTTACCCAATGGTCCATATTCAATCTAAAAGAACTTTGGTGGATTAAGCAACCTAGTAGTACAGCTACTGTACCCTGGGCAAACACTGGCCTGTTTTTAACTCGGTAGAACTACAGTGGATTAAGCAACCTGGTTGTACAGCTACTGTAAACTGGGCAAACACTGGCTCGTATTTAACTTAAAAAAACTTCGGTGAATTTAGCAACCTAGCTATATAGCTAATTTAAAATCCGCGTGTTTACAATAACATGTAAATAGGGCCGTGGTAGCCCAGTGGTTAAGGCGTTGGAAGCGTAATCGGAAGGTCTCGGGTTCGATACCGGTGTACCACTAAAGACCACTGTGTACATGCGGTGTACGTGCAAGTTAAATCCGTGGTTCCAAAAGTCCTCTCGGCGGTTGCTAGCTGTTTCCGAGGGGTGCCAATATTCAGAAGTCCCCCACCTTCTGATGAGGATCCAAATTGTGGCGGGAAATTCCGGGAAGGACGTATATGTAGCTCTAAGCGACACATTCAGTGACGCGAGTTGGCTGTCCTCTCCTGGCAAACAAATAACATGTAAATAACATTAACAAAAGCATAAAAACATTAAATATCTATTTAAAATTCACATTAAAAATCTTAAAGAATGCAAAGATTAATTTAAAAAAAAAGCACTTACCTTCATTTTTTAATTCACCACCCAGAAATGTCGCTAACGCTCTTTTACCCACTAGTTAAACCAACACACTTTCTTTTATTTAGTTTTATATTCACACCACATTTCTAACAAACACACACACTTCCTTTCCATGCAATAACATATTTCATTCCTTTCCCATCCATAACACGAAAAATTTCTACTTCCAAACATTTCTACCACCTACACGAAACTCA